>JAZGTI010003145.1:0-32689 GCA_036877585.1 Botia kubotai
TATACTGCATAGCATGCAGCTAACATTCTAGTATTCCATTACAAACACAGTCCATTTGTGCAGTTTATACAGCAATCATGACACAGGTATCATTGATTATATCCAGATATGGACATAGAAGTTTTAGGCTCTGTTAGTGGATATGCCATTAGGCATAATAAAAATTATGGATTTTGGCCTCAGATGGGGAGAAAGTGATAAAATATAAAGAAAAGAAATGTGACATGGAAAAATCCTGGAAAGAGTGACTGCTAATCAACCAAGCTTCAAATGTAGCATTTAGCTAAAAGGATTACACAGCTATTAGCAATGAGAACTGATACTACGTAGTGTGTATTTGTAGAAAGTGCTTCCAATGGTCTGATCATTGTGATGTAACAAGATTCTGAGCAGCTTTTCAAAGAGCCACACAATGCCTGCCAAATCTTCTCAGAGGAAGGGTCAGTGAAGCTAACTGCCAGAAGAGCTCTCAGTCAATGAGACTGAGAAGATGGCTGACAGCCAACATCTGTTTCTCAACATGGGCGGCCAAAGAAATCACCAAAAGGCCTGAGAAACTCTCAATATATCCGTTTAAGCCATAATTCCAAAGTTGTTTCTGCCAAAGCCTAAGGATTAGAGCGTTGTAACTTTAGAAGCCTAGCAGACTGCAGGAACATGCAGACATCTGATGAGGGTTTCCACACTTTTCATCGACAGGCTTAATGAGGGTGACATGGTGCGAAAGAATGAGCAGCCCGACTGTCATCGTCTGAGATGGAAACATTTTCACTGCAGGTGCTTTATATGTGATGAATGAAGGGACGCAAGAAAGGAGAAGCAGGTGGAGGCTAGAGGGTAAAGATGTTATCTGAACCAGGATCCCAGTGTAATCTCTACTAATCCTTGCACCCATAGTCCTACCACAGCTGTCTAAAGAGAGAAATAGAGAATCTTCAACTATTCCCCCAGGTTAGAAGACAACATTGTGAAGTTCTGTTTAATTATAGTGCTACACATTTCAACTCAACCCTGTTTAAACCCTGTTACTCAACAGCGATGATGAGAGTGAAAAACTTCTGGCTTACTTTGCAGTCATGAGGAGTTTTACTTTCTGTGCAGAAAACAGCAATCTTCCCCCGAAGGATTTTTTCGTATTCTCTCTGTATATCTCTCTTTTCATGTCTGTTTCGCTCACTCTATCTCTTGTTATGTAATGGCATCCCAATCTCTCTGGATCCAGATATACAATCTGCTTTTGTTCGTATTTCTTCTTTCTCACAATCACATACTTGCATACTTAACAGTTTGTGCATGTTTGCAGCATGCCTTTTTCAGCCAAACTGGCTGTAACTTTATAATAAGTCCAACACAATGCAGGTATACAGTGTCAAATGTGTGTATTATTGTCTTGGTTAAAAGCTCATGCCCAATTACTGCATTCTAACCAAGTGGTGCAACAGCGCAATTATATTTCTATCCTCATTGTAACGCAATATACCTTCCAAAGTTAAAAGATTACAGCCAATTAGAACATATTTTTTGTTTAATATGTAGCTATATGGAGTCAGATTTTGAACCAATACGATTTGATTGTGGGCGGAGCTACTTAAAAGAAATGGAACCAAGTTCAATTCTTAACAAAATATATTATCGCAAAACAAGTGGTATAGGAGGTGCTGACAAAATAATTTTTACTTTCAGAATAACTACTCCCACGGCAGATCCCCATTTGAAGGTAACTACCGAGTGCTAAGGTTTGTTGCAACGTTGTCTAAACATTCACATCTGAGTTTGTGCATTTGCTTAGGGCCTAAAGCCTCAGATAAATAAAGAGCAGAATTGTATGTAAAAAGAACACTTACTCTCAGGTTGAGCTCTGACTGAGTGATAAGACACAAACAGCAGATTAAAGTAACTCATTTAACCTCTTACTCTCATAGAAACCAGACAAGCTGAGGAGGATTAAACAAGCCACTGATATTCTGACACTTCACAAATAAAGACTGAGCAACTGTGGGTCCCATCCAGATGGCCAGTAAATGGGGCCTCAACAAACACACACCGTGGGTATTTGGGAACAAACGAATGTGTTAGTTTACTAAATACCATTAGCTACTAAATGCAACAGAGGGGCTTTATTGGTAAAGGCAAACCTATTATTCAACAAACCATATTCAGGTGTGATGGACAGATAAGGCAGGTGAAAAATGGACACATGCCCACCAGCCCACCATCTTTTAAGCAGGACCGTTGTAACTGTGCAGTAACTGGACACTAATAGTTTAAGGGTGATTTTAATAAGGGGTCAGTGTTTTTTTTTTATTTTTGCTATTTGAGCTGTTTAAGTGTAAGATATGTGCTTTTACTTTTTCATTGGCCTTTTATCGCACACAAAGAGAGAGAGAGAGAGAGAGAGAGATTAGATGGATGAACAGACAGACAGTCAGGCAGACAGATAGATAGATGTGTGAAGAGCTGCTTTGTTATTTGTTTCTCCATTTGAACCTTTTCTCATTATTTGTTGACAGAAGCTGACTTCTGTTTCCTCTTTATAACAAAATAAACCATAACACATTTTCTCTTTGTCCAGTAATTATCACCCTTCACTATTAGCTTTTTTTTTGCAGCGCTAACACAAAAACAAAGTGAACCCCTTCTCTCCTCACAATAATTCTTCAAGCAATGTTTACAATAAAAAAGTCACAATAAAACTAGTTATTAATTGCTAAATGCTAATGCCAAACTGCAGTGGTGTATTAATACAAAACAGCTTCAGTCAGAACAAAAGAGGGCTGTTAAACATTTACATCTTGCTTCACAGTCACATGTAGACACACAGAGACTGTATGTTCTTCATATGTATGGAACATCTAAATATAGATTTGCTTCTGACCACTGTAACATCCTTCCTGTTAGGATAATTGGCAGGTCTACAGAAGATCTCAACCTCTCACAAATTTAACCAGATCCACACCAATTTTATAAAGCCTTTTTCCTCAGAATGGCAAGATGTCACCTTTTCCTCCTCCATCCCTCTTCTTTCTCCACCTTCAGAATATTCAAAGTGACTGATGAGGCCTTCGAAGTAATAGTTTTCATTTCATGCTTTCAAGTCTGTGGTTTGGGAGGCTAGCCAACCTCAGATAAATCATCTTTGGCTTAAATTAAAGCCATTATCACCTTTAAACAGCCTGCCTCGTGGTCCCTGGTGCAGGGTAAAGTGAGCGCCACACAGTAAGAAGCAGGGACTGGGCACTTCCTGTTGGGCTGATATGACTGAGGAAGTGGTCCCAGGTCAGTTAAACTAATGAGCTTAGTGTACACAAGAGCCACAAATGTGAGTCAACATGGCCGCAAGGTGAGAAAGATAGGGAAAGTTCCCTTCAAAAGTCTTCGGCTTTCCACTGAGATTCAAATTCAACCTTCATCAGATTTGTTTTCTTCATTCATCTCTATTCTAGAAGGGTGGGCTAACTAAAAAGATATTTAATTCATGCTTAAAGCTGAGAAATGTGATTTCTGCCTCACAAGCAGAATTGTGATTGAATCACAAAAATAAACTGCATATAAAGTTCTCTGTTAATTTTTTTCTTATTGAGTACTTGGAATGTTTTATGAATAATGTTGCATGCTACTGTATTTATGTTTCATTCAATGTGCAACACAGTGATGTAAATTGGTTCTGTGAGTTGTTTAACTTTTAGACATATTTTATGAAATTCAAACATGGTGGCTAAAGAACATTGAACATCCAATTAGGGAGATACAGCAGTGAAAAATTAATGGAGTGAGGAAATTAAATGAGTGGGTCTTGACTGTATTCCATCATCAGAACCAACTGGCTCCGGCTGTAATTCAAAACAAATGCTGTTAGCATTGGAGATCCACAGATTTCAGAAAACACATAAAATCCACATAATCTGTTTTCCCTTTTTTCTCTTATGTACATACGCCAAAGATTCCAAGCAAACCCATTTATGAATGAATTCTTTCAGGGTTGAAATCCACCTCTGGCATTTGCAGAGGATTGGCAACACTATAAACGCCACACAGTTACACACGAGAAGGAATCAATTAGAATCCTCAAATTTAATAAAATAAAGACGGATCGACAATAAAACTGTTCCACTGTGCATTTTCTTGTCCCGCTGTGTGTGTGTGCATGGGTGTCATTTTTTTAGACATAAAGGAATTATGAATTTGTGACTCTTATGGGGATTCTTCAAATTTATTGTTATAGTTCCCCTGGCCATTGAAATATTGGAAGCAAGTGATTTTATATCTGGCAAGTTTTTTTTTCTTGTAACATATGTCCATATTTGCACAGAACCATAATAATATCTCCTCTGAGATCTAGAAGCACTGTAAAATAGCTTATGCCGCTTAATGCATTGTGGCATGAATGCCTGGGATTTTTTGTTCAGATGCTGCCAGTCCAATAATGACATTCAAAGACTTACTGTAATAGGCTAAATGAAGTGACACTATGAAACTGCACTTAGAAAAATGAATAGCAGTTTTTTGTCCCTGCTATTCTGCAGGCTCAACACTTATCTCTGACAGGTCTCAAAGAGGTTGCAGGACTCGTACAGTCGATAAATAACCATAACCCATAATAGACTAAATAATTACTGTTAGCACATGGCTCAGTGGATAAGGTCAGTTTAGTGCTGCTGTACAGTTTAACATTATGTCAGCCATAGAAAATCTGTAAATTTAAATGTTATGATGTATCTTAAGTGGTGTAAACTGCTAAGACACCATATGTCTATTAGAGCCCATAAGAGAGAAATTCACAGATGAGATCTCATTATTATCTCAGTTGTTTCTCCTAGACAGCAATAAGATTAAATGTATCTCTCTTAAACAGCTTATGGAGAAACTTTGTGACCAAGTTGAGACCTAAATGAAACACAACTGAGAACTCCATTAAATCTCCCAAGCTATGAAAGAGCAATCATTCATTCAAAACCTCTATCATTATAATTATCTTGTTTTGCTTGTAGTGTAGACATCGAGCTGGCTTTGGTCGGTTTGCTGCAGTTCAGTTTTTTAGTATGTCTTACATGTTTGCACTGCATAAAGATGAGTATCTCATCCCGCACAGATTAAATCTTCATATAAAACAGCTCTTTATTCTCCCATGGGCTCCAGGGGGAAGTCACGGCCTCTCCTGATTACCAGGGTGATGTGAAAGTAATTTATGAATAGGTAATATATTGAGATAGCCAGCATCCCTTTTAATTGAATTAAATCACATTAAAAAACCTTGGCCCAGGAGAAGAAAAAGTGTGGCTGTCTTCACTGAGACATGATCGTGAGGCATGATCACACCTCAGTGCTGGATTAATGATCAGTGTTACTAGAGAACGACTTTCACACTGTTGTCTGTTCCAAAGTCACAGTAAAGAAGGACATTGTGTAAACGCATATGGGTCTGAGAGGCCTTGAATAGCGTGGAGGTGGCGGAACCGTATTGTTTTCAAAGCTTTTTTAACCACCTACAACACAGAGCGAGCATTCATAGCCCAGCTGAAACGGCCATTGAACACCCTTCAAATAAAGACAGTCAAATAAATTGCTCTCTGAATGGAGATAAAAAGAAGTGGTGGGCAGTAACGGTCTGATTTATGTATCCTAGCGAGGGTCAACACACTGCCATGGTTACGCATTGAAAGTTGAGGTCACATGGGATGGGGGCGGGGCCGGTGACAAATGGATATTTAACTTTTCATTGCCTCATATTTCCCAGTGGCCTCCATTGACGTGGAAAGGATGCTGTGTCAGCATTTTATTGTAGGCTAATTTGGATCTGTGTTAATGTAATAAAGAATTAGCACTCCCTTTGGAGTGTCTACAACCAATGTAATAAACTCAACAGCATACTGTGAGAATAACTGAAGTATAAAATAACACAAACATCTTTCTTAGAGTAACAGTTTCCAGATAGTCATTGTGCTTGGTATGTGCCCTATCCAGGGATCTTGATGGCTATATCGTTCGTGACATATGGAATCCAGTTTGAAGACAGAGATAAGCCAGTAGTCTGCTGCTTTCTGACCTCCTTAGTGACCCAGCTGGCACTAGCCACCAAATAATTACTCAAATAATCTCAATTACCCAGCTAAACTATTCACCCCCCCCTCAGAGAACATTATATAGGCTAAAAAATGACACTGCAGTGGTGGGGGTGACTAAATATAAACAAAACAATGAGACATCATTTGTTAACCATAACAGAAACTTTAGGCTGCAATTTAATAAAAGTCAAGACAATTTCATACCTATTACCAAAAAATAAAGGGATAAATGAGAGAAAAAAGGCCAGAGCAAAAACTCTCCAACAGTTACTGTTACAGTCTGAGAAACCAATGAGATAATATAGAGATCTCTTTGTTTCTTTCCAAAAGGAGGGTGAATATAAACCATTAAAAACCTCTGAAATCTTGCAGATTTTTTTGCCTATTGTATTAAACAGAAATGACAGTTCTGTACAACAGTACAATTATTATTAATTTTAACAGCATTGTTAAATGAACTCCAACTGAGTTAAATGTACTCCCACAGAGTTCAATTAGGTCACATTTTGAGTTGATGTAACAGTGGAGGTTTTTCTTTGTTGAAGAGGACTGTGTTATCAGATGTGGGGAACTTAAATGGCATGACAGTGGAGAGGATGAGGGTTAAGCAGTCAGCTCCCTCTGGGTACACAGGAAGTAAAGCGGGTGATTGAAGGAAAGACAGCAGGTGACTGTGGCTACCCTGAAACACCTGCCTGACACCGCAGGCATCTGAGGAAGATAATTGGAAAGTAATTTAAATAGCGCGTATTTAAGTTATACAAGAAATTATGCCAAAACCTTTTGAGAATGGAATGATTTTTTTCCCCACAGTTATTAGTAGTATTTGCTAAAAAGCATAAATATTATTATCGCTTAAACAAACCCTGACCCCAAGAATTAAACATAACTAGTCCTGCAACAGTTGTGTCAAGAACATAAATGATACCACAAATTTTACATTGAAGAGAGGGGTACTATTATTTTTAAGACAATCTGATTAAGGTGTTTTAGCCTGCCAGAAACTCCAAAAGACTGTGAAGGAGGGACCTAAGCCATTTATAAGGACCATAATATCTTGGAGACTTAAGTGTGGGCTTTTATAACTTGGGCCAATAAGCAGTCACCCTGCAAGCAGCCTGCCATATTCACTCAGAATGCTCTTATAAGTGCACAGCAACGAGCTAGAAAACACTTAAAACAATTCAACCTGGCAACCACCCATAACCCCCCTGTTATTTGGCAACTTTTGCAGGGTAAAAGCCACCTTTTAAAATGTTTACCTTTAGTTATTATCGTTATTATAGTTAAATACATACTGCAGTATAGTAAGCACATGAAACAACATTCACAGCATTTTTAAATTACAATTAAACTATATTTCCAAGTTTATCTATGAGTTTCCGATCATATTCAGTAAAGTAGGCTATGGTTGGTTTTGGTTAATATTATTTTCCCCATCTGTGCAGCCCTGGTACTGTCAGCAGAAAACTGAAATCAGAACCACACAAATGTTTACAATATTTTTTGTTCATGTAAAAGTAGATCCTTTGCATTTAAACACTCTTTAAGAGCACGGAGGACAGATGCTGGGCCAATACAAGCATCTGTTTCATAAGCCCTCACCAGCAGAAGCATGCATGACAAGTACGCAGCATCAAAGCCTGGACTGAAGCCTTGGAAATCTCCTTAGATTTGCCATCACACAATGACTGTACATACAGACACAGACACATGTGCACACGTGGAAATCCCACGGGATGTTCCTTCCTCACATGTCATTCGGTGGGATCTTTCTAAAGAGAGCAGTGGGTGGGGCAAAGGTCTAACAAGCGGGCCAGACAGGTGGTGAAAGGGCACTGTGAGTGTGTGTGTGTGTGTGTGTGTAGGACCAGGATAATAAGCCAGTGTTGTGACAGCAGGTATGCATTTTAACCGTATAATGCTTCAATGTGTAATATAATATAAATAACAAATCATTGTGGAAAAATAGGTCCTCCAAATTACTGCCCTCTTTAACAGTATCATTTCTTTCACTTTTTACAAGGAAATAATCTGACAAATCTTTTGCATAAACTAAAGTGAATGAGGATTGAGGCTGTCCATGCCAAAATGACAAAGACTCCTGAACTCTGATTTGATAACTTTGTATAAGGAACAGATCAAATCATGAAGGCATTACTCCATGATAATCTTTCCCTGTGCGCAGATCATTGTATCATTGAGTTAACAAAAGAACCAGATGAGTCCAACTCACGAACAAATCATTCTGATTGGTTTTGTGAACTCGCGATCAGCTAATTTGATAGATCCGATAGCATTTGTTTATGAATAAGTGAACTGACAGAATTTTCATATTGGCTGAGCTATTCTTTCAGCAGTATGTTCTTATTTCTGTGTGTACATGTGCATGTGTGTGGAGACAGCCCCCTCCCTGCAGAGATTCTGACTCTGGTTACGAACCCATAAACCCCTGCAGCACATGTCATCTGTACTGCACAATAATGTGTCATGAGCTCACATGCTCCAGAGGCACTAGTTACCAGAAACACACTGGCACACACAGGCACACATTCTTACATACAAGAAACTGCTGGAAGAATTCATAGAACACACACTCGCACATCACCCCAGACATTAACTGTGTCTTCCTAGAGATGAATAACATTATAAATGACAGACACACAAACCACCACTGACATGATGATTACTAAAACTCCACCAAACTCCTAGATTACCTCTCTTATTTCTCCATTTCCTATTGCTTCCCCCCAATAGACAGAGAGTGCCGAAATTGTGAGGCGTACACCAATCTCGTTTCCCTGAAGAGTCAGTCTTTCTAAGTGCTCAATGTTCCCTAAGGGTGTTGTGCACAAATCCCTTTTATAAAACTGCTGCTTTTTGTCTTTTCTGCCTATTGTGTAGCATTGCCTTTGGCACAGTGAGGGAATGAGGGTGAGAAATATCACATCCATGGCACAAAAATATATAAAATAATCTCTTTCAGTAGCTCCGATTGCAGATAATGAAGTTTGCAAAGCAAAGACAACGCACAAAATTTTGCAGTTAAAAAGGAAGTAGCAGATATCAACCCATATGGGTTAGACATTTTGTTTTTGACACCTTCTTGTGGAGGAGACAAAGCAAGATCTTGTGGAGAGAGAGTTAAGCGGAGATGCATGCAACACAAATCATATTTAAACCTTCGCTTGCCATATAAACACCAAAGATCAATGTTTCTGAAACGTGTTAACCACTAGGCCACAGAATACATGGGTGTGAGAAATATAATTTCTTGGTTACAGTTCAGGCTGGTCAATATATTTAATATATCTGTAAAAACAGATATATCAAACTTTTTTAATATTATACGATTTATCTAGCATTTTACTTCTTGCTTCAAACATTTTACATTTATTTGGCAACAATGATTGTTTGGTCGAAATGATGTTCACCAAATTGGAACATTTAATAGCATCTTGGAGCAAATAAATACATGTCAATTATATACCGAATAGCAAGAAAAGGTTTAAAGAATATTAAGATGTAATTTTTTAACTATTTTACCCATCCTTAGTTCAAATCATATGATCCATTTGTGGAGTTCTTTGACCTTCTGAACTAGAATAAAACATAAAAAACGAATAAAACATTTTTTATCATATAACCAATACATTCTGTGAAAAAGGTATCTCTTTTTCAAGACTTATGCTGAGCTCCTTTCCCACACAAATGAGTACAAAGAAAAGCTATGAATTTAACTTTTCTTGGAAGGATGAGTATGAAATTGCAATAATAACAATGCCAGCCACTAATGGAAGAGCACAGTGGATTTGAGAAGATTAGCCAGGCTGAGTTAAGTTTAAACTTCTCAAGCAAGACTTTCATTTTTAGAGGTGAACACACAACTCTACAATGTTTTTTTATACTAAACATTTGATTAGCATGTAGAGAAGGGATTTAAGCATGGTGGGCCAGTTTGAGTCAAATCTTCTCCCATATGTCTGGACAAAGGCGCAGTGGGAGACGTCAGGTGAGGTGGCGTCTTGCTCATTGTGAGGTGAAATTCTACCCTGCTCTCTCCCCTCGGTGTTCATTATTCTGCCATTGTTAATGTGCTGCCTGCGCTCAGAAAACTTTTGTTAGGAACGATGTGTTCTGGAAGCTGGCATGTAAAAAAGCGGGATAATAGGGCTATGGGGAACATTCCGAAATACTGGGGAAAAGAAACATACCGAAGCTGATTTTGTTTCTGCAGGAAAAGTGTTGGTTGATTCCATGTATTCGAGTGAGATTGACATTTCCGTTGCAGGAAGAAGGAAGACTGAAATACGCACAGACGCACTGAGATGAACAAGTACCTGTGGGTCTCAGTTCAGTTCACACGTGGTGAAAAGTTTAAATATTATTTCTTCTTTCCATGTTTTTCACTCTGTATTTGACATTTTCTTTCACTTGCACAGGTGGGTTTCCCATTATGGAACAATATTGCAGTCTTTTTATGTTTTATCTATAAATGAGAAAATTGTTAAGAAAGATGAAGACTGAACAGATTTTTATGTTGAAAGAACAACACTAGACAAATCCAGTGACAACCAGTTGCAATATTTAAATTCAATATGAAATTTCACAACCCACTTTACTTTAGTAATGTGCCATATTTCTGAATGAACGTAGATATTTAATAGAAAACTATTTGGGCAAAACTTTATTAATCTGGAATTGACTGGGTTGTGAAATGAGGGTGTTTCAGAAGGCATGTCAAAGAGAAATGTGGTTTAAAGCAGTTTAATAAATTTTGTTTAAATCTGTACAGTATGCGGAACATGACTTTATAACGTGGCTTCAACTATACGGGTTTGTTGAAGTTAGCCAATCACAACAAAAGTCATTCTGGACATCAAGTTACAAACAAAATTACATAAATTAGTAGGCGGGCCGTCAAATCAATGTGCATTGAAATAAAATTAACACTGTTAAACATTGTTGCATTGTCAATAGTGTCTGACAGCCCACTTTAACTAAAATCACCAACACTCATTGAAAATAAATGACTGCAAAATACTGTCAGCCCCAAAGAAGTGAAAATGGTCACTTAAAACTAAATTGGATCTGGTGCAAGAAACCTTGACCAATACTACTTAGACTGAAGGAAAAGCATAATGTTACAAGAGTCTAAAGTATTGCGCCTTTATGTCTGCATTACTGGTCTATTGTCATAGCCAGCTAGATAAGATGAAGGTGATGGCCCAAAGGTTTATACCGGTACACAAAATCTGTGTGTGTTTTACAGTGAAAGCAACAACATATTTGTTTTAATCAAAAATGTCTGAAAACAAGGTCAGAATCTTTCTTAAGCACACAGGCAGTATGCATTTCATATCCCCGCCTTGTCCTGTTTCATAGCATTACAAAGATTGTGAGAACAAAGGCCAAAAAAATACTGGTTGCTCTAAGTGTTAACTAAAGACAATACCATGTTAGATCAATAAATGCTAAGTGGATTAGAGACAACACAAATCACACATTTCAAAACTATTGATGTCACAGCAACACAAGGCAAAGCAAAATTACACTCAATGCTATTATGCCCTGTAATTCATCACAATTGGAGGTCTTTAGATAATTGGAAGCACAGATTGGCCGGACAGTTTGCATGCAAATAGCTGATTAGCTGAAACTAAAATATGCCTTAAAATGATGCTGGTCATCTCTTTTAATATCCATCTGTCTGTTTTTTTTCCGTTTCCTTAATGGTTAGCTCTTATCTGAGAGAGAGAAAGTCAGCCCTAACATGACCTGTCTTTACAAAACTGACAGAAAATTACTTTCAGAGAATGAGGAAAAAAATTGACCTCCACTCCTCTGATGTTTGTGGCAGATCTATAATAGCTAGCTCCCAGGACTGTAGGAGTCTAGCCTTTTTCATCTGCTCACCACACCGCCTCTGTCGGCTTTATTTGCCAGTCACTCCTGGCAAAATAACATTCTACACATTTACCAGGTCACATAGTTTGTGAATAGACACGGAATGAAATCAAAGCCAAACAGGCTGGATTTATCTGAAGATAAACTAAATAGATTCAGACAAAGCTGCGACCAGGATGGACAGACAGAACGGGGTGGCAGTTTATAGACTGCCGCTATGAAATACAAAGAAAGAAAGAGAGAGACAGAAATAAGGTGAGCATTGTTAGATAACACAGGATCGCTGGTGTGTAAAAGCCTCCGGTAAGACATGAGAGGTTAGAGGGCATTTAGAGGGGTTTAAGCAAAGCTCTCTGGCTCTTGTTCACTGTAATGTCTTCTGGAGGACGGGTGATGTGGTGGCAGTGTAAAATACAGATGGACAAAGTAAAACAAGAGAAGAAGAGATATAAAGAGGGGCAAGTCAGATAAACCTGCTGTTAGTAATATAAGATATGTATGTTGATTTTATATGGTAGCACTTCCTCTCAGTGTGACAAATTAGAATGTGCTGAAATTAGAACCACACCGACTCACAAAGGGTACAAAATGAACGCTCACCAAACCCCAAATTAAGTGAAAATTGGCTTTGGTTAATAAATCAGATGGATTTATTTACCAGTTGATTGGTAAATTCACAAGTGCAACATAACACATGCCATAAATCAAATTGTAGGAGCGATAGTCATGATGTAGGTGATGTGGCACAATTCAAGGCAAATTTTCTACTAAAAAATACATTATTCATAAATATATATAATAAATACAAATGTATCATTATTAAATTGACTATATATATTTTGTAATTAAATAAAACATGCAAATCACAGTATAATGCCTTTATATGCCATATATAGGTGAATAGTACTATAGTACTTAGTAACTTTAGTAAATAGTACTTTGAAGCAAAAAGGAGATTGGGATTGTGTGCATGTGTGCATGAATAAATGTGAATTTGTGTGTGTGCGTGTGGGTTTGCATATGTGGTTTACGAGGGACAAATGTGTATAATGCTTCATTGTTTTCCTTACCTTGTAAGTTGCTTTGGATAAAAGCATCTGCTTAATGTAAATGTAATGTAAATGTATAATGACATGTATAACAATGTAAACATGGTTTATGAGACACTTCGTGTCCTCAAACCAAATCATGATTTTTGTTAATTAAAAATGCCAAAGGTTTTCTGTAAGGTTTAGGTTTAGGTTCTGAGGACAGAATATACAGTTTGTACAGTATAAAAACCATTGGAGAGTCTAAGGTCTAAGGAGAGTCCTCATAAACCACACATGCCAACATGTGTATGGGTGGATTTATGTGATTAAGTGAGAAAACAACAATGTTTTCTACATTAAGAGAGGCCTGAGTCATGATGTCATCACTGATTAGTCAAAATAAGGAAAACTGAATCTATTAACCAAATCAACACAATTCTTTCAACCAACAAAAAATACAAACATCCAATAAACAACAAATTTCTCATCCGCTTAGAAACTAGCATAAAGGATATTTACCTGTCCACACACATGAAAATTTAGCCTGGAGGAAATAGAAATACACATAGGAGGTAGTTGAGATAGTTTGGCAGGAAACAGAGATTCACAACTGACTCACAATCTGCTGAGTATGATGGTGAAAATTGCCACCAGATTCAGACTGAAAGAAAATGTCAGTTTGAAAATGTCAGAGTGTGTCAAGACTGGAGATGCATATGACAGTCTACCTATTACTAAAGAACCCACGATCTTTGGTATAATTCACTTTGTACTCAGAACAATTTAACAATTGAGCAAAACCTATTTAAAACTAAAGTTAATTGTATATAATATGCAATACAGAAATAACCACAATTCATGGCCCATATGTCAATTCCAAAAGGTTTTCTACCACAAGTACCACATGAATACCTGAATGAATATAATAAAAATTCATAAAATAGAATATTACAAAAAGATGATACAAATATTCTACTTTCAGAGGGTTTTCAACTGTAAGTTTATCTTGCGACCCAGAGACATAACTTCTGTGTATGTTTGGACAGTGTGTGTGTGTGTGTGTTTGCCTGATGTTGCCATGCTGTGAAGAAGCATGCTGGGAGATGGTTTGGTAGCCCGCTGGGGGTGGTGGTCTCCTCCTCTGCCCAGCGGAGACAGGCAAACACAGGCATGCCACCAACAGCTTCTGTGCTCACACACGTGTGGGCTTATATGTTAACCATAGTATGAATGACACGGGAACAGAAACCACCAATAACCAGTGACATACATCAGGTTTCGATCCAAGGAGAGAGAATTCAAAGCCTTTTCAAGGTTTAGTGGATTTAGTTTCAGATTATTAAAGATATACCGCTAAATTGCTAGCTTCGTTTAGAAGAAAACAGGCTGAAGTAAACCAGACCCCTACTGAGCCTCGAACCTGTGATTGCGATGTGACCTTCAAACTTTGTTAGCCAAAGCAGAGCATGCACCAGATGGCTATGGGCGTGATTAAACGGAATGAGGTGAAATTAGCTCAAAATACCACTCTAATTGTCAGTGTTAGCTTTGCTAACAGTTTGATAGTTAACATAAGTCATGGGGATCAGTTCTAGGACATGCATTTAATCTTCACATATTGGATTCCCATGGCAATGTTACGAGACATGTCTTTGATGTCACATAGTGTGACAGGTAGTGTGTAGCATTGGATGTAGACAGTTAGTGTGTAGCATTGGATGTGTCTGAAGCATCTAGTCAGCATCAAAAAGTATTTCCTTTACATAAATGTAATATAAGATTCCATTAAAATGCCATAGCTACTTAAATTATAAAACTATAACACTATTAATACTATTATTAAAGCTCTTCTACTGGGGGCAGGGTTTAAGACAGCCTTCAACCTGAGGTAAGGTTAGATGGAACTGTCACAATTTTATGATGGAACTTCAAAGGCTAGTATGCAATGTGCAATATGCCCAAGAAAATAGAAAGAGAGAGAGAGAAAGAGACAGGCTTAACCTTTTGTCAATCTCAGCACAACTTCATACTGAGTAATCAAAGCTGCATAGCCCCTGAAGCCCTGGTGGAAAGCTCTCTAAACTGTTACTGTATCCGGTCAGACCTGGCCAGATGGAACACACTGGAAACCACACTGAACCCAGATCAATAGACATGTCAACAGTTAATCTCATTTTACCTATCTCCCACCGACTGCTCCTTACACATGGGCTACAGAAACAAACACCCCTAACCTTACCAATGCGCACACACACACAAACACACCCAGAAGAAAACTGTTTTGCTCTGACGTTGCTCTTTCATAGCTCAGGAGAAATACTGGAGCTATCAAATATGTTTCTTTTTATGTCAACATTGTCTCTGATATTCCTTTTAAAAAAGCCAAGACAAGTGCCTATTTGTTCTTAATTTCAACTCATTGTTGTCTAGAAAAAAACAACTAAGATATTAAAAAACTACCTGCGATTTCATTTTTCATTCCAATTGGAATGAATTCAAATCCAATACATTTCTCTCTTTCTCTCTCTCTCTCTCTCTCTCTCTCTCTCAGTCTAACCATATATCTAGTTTTCCACCACATTCAACACTTTCCCTGATGTGAAATTATACCTTATTTCTTTAGATTGCGATGCCACAGAGTGACATTTATCTAAATATGGCTTAAATTGAAGCGACTTGCATAGCTGTTTAAATTTCACAAAAAGCCAAATGCACACCAATTTTACAAACATGAAAGTGTTTATTTGGACTTGATTGCTTTGCAAATCTCTTCTCCATGTTAGACAATTTGAGTATATTGCTGTTTAACCAGCTGGGAGTGTATGGTGATATTAGTCATTTTTGGCCAGCTCTAAGGCAAATACAGCTGCTTCATTTAAAGCAACAGTTCTCAAAGTAAAATATAGCAAAAAAAGTTGTGAACAAAGATGATGTCTAATACCTTTTCAAGTGGAATAGAAAATGCACATTTTATGATGTATTAAATTGCTTAAATTGCGTATTTTTCTTCTCTCTGCTGCAGAGAAAAAGTGGTTTCACATTTTCTAAAGATTTCAAATTCCGCCTCTTAGCCAATAAATTACTCTGTAACTTAATTTGTTCTTTTTCAAAGAGTTAACTTTTTATGAAACTTAAAGCAGAAGAATAAACAAATTTCAATCAGTTTTTCTCTGCTTTTTTATTTCGGCGTCCTTCAAGTTCATCATTTTAAATGTTTCCCCACAGGCGAATAAGACCAAATTGCTGTTTATCTTTGTATTGCTTGCATAGTCTTTGTGAATTAATTCCAATAAAATGTGAATCCGTTATGTTTGAAGATGTTTTATTATAAATGGAGAAGGCTAATCTTTGACTTCTGAGTTCTAGTAAATGAAATGATCATATCTACTTTCTCATAGCTATTAAAATGAAAAACACCCTGAATACAAACTGTCTGCAGTGTTAAACAGCAACTGCTTTTCGTATGAGCAGTGTCTTTTTAAAAGTCAGCTGAAAGGACAATGTGAGTCTGCAATTAAATGCAAATGTCTTTGACGGCAAACAGAATATAGACAGGACTTTAAACAGAATAGACTTTTTTTTTAAAAGTAGATGTGGATGATTTCAGCCAATGAGAAAGAGTTAGATGAAGTGTTTGTGCAAAATAGTTTCACCATAAAGCAAACCTTGCTCTGAAAACATTAAATCTTCTACTTGGAACTCAGAGAGCATAAAGTACAATAGACCTGTAATACTTTTCAATAAAATAAATCATAACCATGTTCTTATATGCATAAATGTGTCATCTAAGATCAGCATTTGTGTTTAAAGAAAGAGAAGAGAAACAATAATGCAAAATGATTACAGCCTCAGATCTAAGTGAAAATTATGTTACATTGTGTGTGTGTGTTTGTGTGTCAGGCTGGTATCTTTCTCTCTTCCCTCTGGGCTGTACAAATGAATAAATGTGTCTGGTTTCATAAGCTCAGGTCTGATTTATCGAGGGAGGCCACTGACATGACCAACTTTCATTTATTAGCTCTGCGACTTCCGGTCTATACACACCTAAAGGCATGAGTCACACAAACGCACACACAAAGCAAACAAGACACCTTTTGACTATGTGAGATGGGCTGTAATTCTCAAGAGTGCGTCACTCATTTAATATTGCCTCGGCAAAAAAAGATAAACAGAAGGTTTAGTTCAGGTGAAGCAGTGAGATTGTGTTTGGGTGGGAATAACTCCAGGGTACAAGATGTCGGCCACCACTGATGTTGTGAAAGATGAGCTAAGAAAGTAAAATTATGGGTAAGTGGTGTTAAAATGGAGCTGTTAAGTCCATTAGCAAACCGTTTTATGAAAGTTCAGACAAAAATAAAAATTGTATTACAATTTTTACAATAGCTTTGTGTGAATTTGCATTTTTGAAAACCAGAATTTAAGTTCGTACTAGCTGTTAGTCTTTGGTTTAATGATTGACAACCATCACTGTGAACTGTTGCTGTATGTCAAAATTTCTCCTTTTGGGTTCCACAGAACAAAAATAACATCATATTGGGTTATACACCGAGGATCTGCAGTATGAAACATGAGAGACAGGTCACAGAACAGCTAGACAATGCCCAAGCTGTGTCTGTCCTGACTGGCAGAGGTCTGGCTCTGACTTCTGGGTGCACAGGCACGGCTGGAGAACAGGTTCAAAAGACCAGATGTCATGTGGGGCACATTCTGTCTAATTTATTCATGAAGACAAACACACACACCCTTACTCTGATCCCCACACACCTCCTTTTCTCAATTCTTCCTGTAGCTATGTTTATCGAATTTATCATCCTCTTCCTCCGCACCTGCACAAATCCTCACACCTTTACGGTCATGCTCAGCATTCAGGTACACAAAGGATATGTCTGCCACACTTTTCCCTGTGCCAGCCTATTTATTGTTCCCAGCACGCTCTGTTGATCACATTATCTCCCCACCAGCAAGCCACACTAAATCGGGTGACTGGGGCTCCTGCCACAAAGACGGAGTGCGGAGCAGAGCGCCCTCGTCTCCCACAGGACCGAACCCTTGCGTGTACGCCTAACGAGGAAATCCAAACATAACCAACCTCATTAATTTCTCCTATCAAACGCTCCTTGCCTGCCGCATGCAGCTGCTCTGAAGCCTTGTGGAAGATCAAAACCAGCTCTGCTGATTGATAGTGAACACTGAAGGAACGTCAGTGACTACACAAGAAAAGAGGAGACACCGGCAACATTATAAAAGTGACTGGGGGAGAAAAGGATGAGAGGCTGTGATGCTATCTACAGTGCCAGATCAACAGATGCATGTTGGGAGTCAGGTGCTCATGAATAGATACTTGGCTTGACAAAGAAGAAACACTGTATTAGAATACAGGGGTGGATGATAAATATGCACAATGGCACTTTATAAGATCTCAGGATAGAGTGGCTGGGTGGCCTTTTGATGAAAGAAGCATAACCTGAAAAGAAGGAGAACAGTACTCTCCAGGTTAATGCTGGACGATACACTGTGCAAATGAGCTACAAAGGAATAAGCAGTCATTTTGGCAGAAGCTTGTATCTAAAGACACTTCCAGTACTCTTATTACAGGGACAAAGCCCCTGAAGCAACCTGGGTTTAAGAGTCTAGGTCAAGGACACAATAATGAAAGCTCAATACTTGCAGGATTGAACCAACAAACTTACGGTTTCCAACCACTATGTCAACCCTAACCCACATAGAAAGTCAATACAAAGGACTGGGAAAGCAATGCTGCTAACCTTGAATTACATGATGGGAAATTTAAGCAGACCTTTGGGTTGCAGATGAGTTCAATGAATCAATGAGTTCCTTGTTTTTGCAAACATGGCACAAGCATTCCCTCTTTTTGCCTGGCACATTACAGCCATTGTTCGACAAGGAACTTTTGTTTTCCTCTGACACATCTCAACTGATTACGATGTAAACTGACATCTGTGTCATGAATGACATAAAGCAGAAGTCATAACCATATTCATACAAGCAACATGGAAACGTTTCATGTGCGTCAAACCACTTTTGAGTCCATTTTAATGCCATATCTTCACACAACAGAAGCTTTGCCTGAAGTTGCAAACACTTCAAGCCATAAATCCCATAAGCCTGAATGCTCACTTTTCTTACACAGCTCAAACAAAACAGCTTTTGTTTTCTCGCAACCGTGTGGCCCAGCAGTGGCCGACGGGCATCAGAGTTCCATCCTGACCCTGATTCGCCCCTACAGCAATCCCCAATCTTGAGACACACAGCTAACCCTTTAGTTTCACCACTGCACAAACTGATGATGTCTCAGTGCAAAGATCTCTGGTGGAAGCTGATTGGTTGAAGTCCCAGCAAGACATACTGTTGAGAGGGAAGGCACAGGCTTCGAGATGTTTCACACACTTCCCAAAGAATAGACAAGCAACTATAAATAGCCCAGTGAAAAGGAACTTAGGAGCGGAGATGAAAGATGTTGCGAGACACAGACCGTGCATGGATTGGAAAAAATTGCAACGTGTGAAGTCATTCTTGGTCAACCTGTCACACAGGAAGTGTAAAGGGCCCCTCTGTCTTAGCATGGCCTCACTGAGTGAACTAAAGATGATTTGTTCTGCTCTGTTATTCAATGATGTTAACAATCCTTTAGAAACAGAAGTGTTTCCACGTGGGCAAAACTCCAAAAATTGGGTGGTCCAATTATTTAAATTAAAAATAGGCTTCTCAGTGATATCTTATGTTATACAAATTTCAGCAATTTTAATGGGTTTCAATGGGACCTGCCTGCTGGAACCCACATTAGGTGGGAAATATTTTAGGGGCCCACAGGAACAGGAAGTGTTATAAGGGGCACAAAGCAATATATAATCAGAGGGACCTATATTTCTAACTACGGAGTATTTACATAAATAGCAAATGAAAATGGTACTATCGTACAGTGATGCATCACATGGTAATAACATGGTACTGTGATATATGGTACAGATGTACACCATGACATTGATTACCATATTTCTATGCCTATGTTATTCAAAGGAACTTCAAATTACTGTGGTACATGTCAAAAACAAAGTATGCAATTGCTTGAAGTATTACAAGACCCTCTAAAATGAACATTCCAGATGTTTTCAGTTTACTAATGTTGAATAAGCCAGCATAACCATAAATATAATATATCTCTACATGTCTAGACAAAACGATGGAAAGTGATGGAGAGTGAAATGCCAAGAAAATGCCAAATCATATCTCTCTCTTTATCTATGCATCTTCTCACACTCCTAGAAAAGTGGAAGGAGAGAGAAACTAAGGGTACAAAGATAAAACTAAAACTGAGATAAAATGTCAGCATTTTTTTTTCACTTTAAAGCAGCATTCAGAGGTTGAGTGGAGGTCCAGACCAGATACTTAAGTTATCATTGGTCAGTTCCAAAGCAGTAAAGGCATGTTTAAATTTGGAATGAGAAAAAATGTGTGTGAAAACAGATTTTTCTATTTTTATACTTGTGGGGGCCACATTTTTAAAAAAGTTCCCACAAACACATTCGCTGTGGTACGCACTACTTTAAATTTAATAAATCAGCCTAAGCATGAGTTCCCATAAGCAAAAAAGTCTTTAAAAAATATCTCATTTGTTTCTCATACACAGAAATAACAGTAATGAACAGCAAATTAAAAGTCACTCTGCGTCACTCAGAAATCTCATAAATGTCTTCACTAGAATCTACACTAGAACACTAGTCACAAACTGTGCTCAGCTCTACACTCACATTACTTTTAAAACCCCATACATCAATGCATTTCAATAATTGTCTTTTCTATTTCTCCTGAGCAAGTTAATATGTTGATAACTTAAAACACAACTGAGAACTCAATCAAATCTCCAGAGCTGTAAAAAAGCAAACTCTGAGCAATAAAGTTTGCTCTGGGTGGCATTAAACCTAATAATGCCAACATGGGTTGACATTTCTAGAAGGGTTAGATCTTTCTCAAGCCCTTCAGCAGCAAGCTAATCCTTACTCTGGGCATAAATAGCACACTACACACCCTCAAACACACACACTCAGCAACTAACTTATCTTCACACTAAGAACTGAAACACACCAACCCAAACACCTCCAAAAACCCACTCTCCCCCTGTTCCCTGAACTGACCCATTAGTGGTGCTGCAGGGCGGCCCATTGTCCAGCAGGATATTCCATCCCTCAACACCTGGTGTCCACATGGATTAGCACTTTCTCTCCCTCACTCAGGAATGCTCTATCCTTCTGTTTGTCACCCCTCCTGTCTCACTAAAACCTTAAAGACCATATGTCTGGTGAGAAAGGCTTATCAGTGCATGTGTGTATTTAGGGACTCAGGTGTGGAACCTGGCCTACCTGCAGAAAAGACCATCAACATATGGTTATATAAAGCTCTTGTTTTTGAACTGTGGCCTTGTCTTCTGTGTTATCTGTCATGTTTACATCTCTGTCTGCTGAGGTGGAGGGCACTCACCTGGTCAGAGCCGTTGGACGACAGGATGTGCAAGACTGATTGACAGATGCTGTGATAAGGTGGAACACAGGTTGTGCTGTGCATAAACAACACCAAGGCCAAAGTTATGTGTTTAACAGTGAGGGCAGGCCAATGCGATTTGCCCTGCTGCGGCAAATCCAGAATGATGCAAGACCAACAAACACAATATGCTGAAAATTACAGTTAATTGCTATTTTCACTTCACATGACCCATTTTGTATTCTATTCTATTCTATTTTAGTAATCATACAGTACCATAGTATATCTAATTACAAGCTGACACCAATGGTTTTGCCACTATTTTCAAAAAGTATAAAATTATCATGGTTCTGCCATGTTTTTTTGGACTTACACCATGTTAATACCATGTTACCATAGTATATATCAAAGCCCAATAGTATCGCTATTTGATAGCTTTACTTTTGTAAGGGCCAGTTCTGTGTGACATATAATAAACTTCTTATTATTTTGCATGAAACGCAATTATAGGTTAATTTTTTTGTATTAGTATCATTATTGAGATCACCTTCCTTCCCCTATGAAAATATAACCTGTTCTGTTTATCTTTGTCTTCTAAATCTGTGTGGAGTTAATGAACTAGTTTTCTAAAGCCTGGTCATTCAACAACAAGTTTAATTGTATTAACCTAATGCAAGAGAAACGCTAAGAATGTGTATTGCTCCAGAACATGGAGATAAGACAGGACAGAGACGATACACCTTCAGGCTAATTACCCCTGATTCATCAGCTCACGGTGACAAAAAGGGGTAATTGATTTCCAAATTAATAATAGAGCTCCAGATGAGACTGCTGTCGTCGTTTCTTTAGCTGGTGTCACGTTATCTGTTTCTTGTTTCTTCTCAAAGTGGGATAACATCACTCACACAATAATGGTCGAGAGACACACAAAGCTACACATATTTAAAAATCAATCTGTTGTTATATATACAGGGTTCCCAAAATGTATTTGCTCAATTAAACCAAACTTTATAATGTATGATTGTCATTGCATTAAATAAGAAAACGTGTAAGGCAATATATCTGGGCTAATTTCCAATTGCTTTTAACAAACTGGTCCCAAGTTGACCTTTAGTGGAAGTATAAAGTTTGTTCATGTCAAATTTATGAAGGTGTGCCACTAATATTTGCAACCACAAACTTGTCAAATTAGAATCGTGTATCTATTATTCTATAATGTAAAACTTTTAAAACATTTCTTTATGTGAAATATTTAGCTTGAAGCATAAGCTATCCTGCTTATCTTTAAAAGAAACAGCTGATTAGCTAGTGTTTTTGTAGTCCAATGCCAAGGTCATGAGCTCATTAAAAAATATATTTAGATTGCACTGCTCATTACTTAGGATACACGTGTCTGCCAAATGTATAAAAATGATATGTTGTTATCTTATATATTGAAATCATTAAGTTTTCAAATATTTTTATTTATGTGGCCCCTATATGGCACAGTTATAAAGAACACTGCGAGTTGTCATGCAGTATAGAATAATGTTTCATGTAGTCATGCTGTCATTTTATAAACTTAAAATAATATAACAGATAAAACTTTTACTGTTGCATGAGGTCGACAAAGGGGCACATTTGGGAAAGAAAATCTGGACAGCTCTTTAATCAAAGCACACAGCCTTCTCCAGGCACTTGAAACAATCACCTACATTAAACTGATAGTCAGACACACATCAAAACATCCAAAATCTCCACCACACCTTCACTTTTTTGCCCTGATAAAAACCAGTCCAGACACACTGTGCAGGAGCTCTGTGGGTGATCAAAGACCCTCAGGTCTCAGGTGAGAGCCATCACCACAATTATTTCTCAGAAAAAAGAAAGAGAGAGAGAAAGAAAGAGATACAGAAATCAGCATGTGATTGCTCTTTACTGATCGCTCGCTTCTAAAATTGTCAACCCTCTCCTTGTTTTCCCTTCTTTAGAATCTCTGACCTGGTTTCAGACAACCCCAGGGAGGTGGAATCCCATTCCGAAAAATCCTTGCCAAGAAATTCCTGCCAAATCGGCTTGATCGCAATAAAAATAAATGAAAAAAGGAGGAAATCATGTTTGATTTATAAATAGCAATTGACACATCACCATTTTTTGTGAACACATTGAAACAATTTTTTTCAGTCCTTCTTTTATTCTGTGATATTGAGGTCATCACTCTTCCGTGTGTGGCATTATGGGCATATCATGGCTTGTTTGTGTCAAACCAAAGCAGCTGGGTCTTTTGTTCCAGAGTTTGCCATTTTCTGCAGGTCTTAATGTGGACCCCTCTACCCAGATACGAAACACACACTCAGACAGCTCAAATAACCAAAGCACTTCTTCATGCAGATGGCGGGATGAGTTCTTTATGATGTGGTCTAATGTATATGACTGCGTGCCATTATACAGCTATTAAAAAGCTAAGATTCACGTGGCTTCCCTCATTCATCAAAAAAGCAATATTGTTAGAGCGATGTGTGTTTTGTTCCCAAAGGAATCGCGTTCCTTGAAAATCTCATTTGTCAGGATTCTCGTTACAGGTTGAATGCATTTCAAGCGGGTGACTAGAGGTTATTTTACCGCAGGTGTGAGATTGAAACACCCAGTTCCCCATTCTAGATCATGTTGATCTTGAATTATTTAAAGGGATAGCTCACCCCAAAAAAAATAATATTCTGTTATTATTTACTGTTTTTAGTTTATTTTTTTCAGGAAAATATTTCTTTAAAAAAGACAGAGTTGGTGCTTTTATTGTGCAAGTTTCATTTGTGCATATTATTCTAAAGAAAAAAGGCTTATCTTGAGTATGTTTGCCAAAATATTATTTAACCCCTTCCCCATATAAAAAATATGTTATATTTATATATATTATATTGATAATATGTGCATATTTTTTACTTAAAATCATATTTCACTGCATAGCATTATAGCACTGTGAAATGGGCTGCAAAAGAAAACGGTTTTACGTTAACCTGTTTGTTTTAACCCCAGTGACTCTTCTGTATGCAATGTGTTGCATAAATAATTTTATTGCTGGAAACACTTCAGAGACAGACAGAGAGGGAGAGATCGCCAGGGAGCTCTTATCACAAAGAAGGGCGCAGTGCTCTCTTGGACCATAATGAGCCTCCCTAACACTACCACAGTCTCTGGAAGAACACATCTGCCAGCACAGCCATTCCCCTGAGATTATTCACATGATTGACAGCTCCTCAGGGCTCCTCCCATTTCACTGCTTTCTGAATATAGAGAAGCAGGCAGATGAAAGAGATATAAGAAAGATACAGTGTCAGGAGAAGTACTCGAGACACAAAACACAGAACGGCATAAACACAGCTCACTATTAAACTTAATGGCCAAAAATATTATATACAGCATACATTAAACAACACAATACAAAATATGAAGATGTACTATGTTATTACATGATCATATAATAAATATAATATACAATGAACTACTTGCTTTTAAAAAAAACATTATTTTTGACCACTGGCAAGTAAGAAACCATTGAACAACTACCCATAACACCCTAACAACTCCATAGCAACTTCCTGACAACCACCCACAAAACCCTTGTGTGTAGCATTCAAAACACAAGCACGTAGCACTGCCTCTAGTGGCTGTTTGCAGTAAGAGGGACAGCACAACTTGAGCAATGAATAGTGAGGGAGAGAGAGGGAGTTGCTGGGATATCACTCAATCTTTCTGTTAGAGGCCCAAAGAGAGACAGCCTCTTCTGGGCATGGAGAGCTTTCCTCTGCCCCTGTCTACCAATGAATACCCAGGAGGACTGACTTTTATGAAGGGCAAAGCTTTACCATCAAGTTAAATGATACAGACAGAATACAAGAGCGAGGTATCATAGAGATCCTTAATATAATTTCTAAGATCAATAATATGAGAAGTAGGCGTGAAGATCTTGCCAAGTACATGTTTATTCCAAGTACACTGGTTAAATCTTTCATCTCTTTGTAAACAAAGCTTCACGTACCCAGTTGGGCCTTCTTCCTCATTCCTCTTCCTCAGCCATTCTTTGAATAAGCTGATTGAATGAGTGTGAGTTGGTGAGTGGAGGTGTGGGTAGCAGTGCTACAGCTTGGGCCCCTGTGCATGAATATTAAGTGTGTGTGGGGGATTTGTGTCTGGGGTCTGAAATTGGAAATCACAAGTTTGACTAATCAGCTTTGAGTCTCTCTTTCACTCTGCCTGTGCACTCAGCGGAAAGAAGGAGTAGATTGAGAGAGAGAAAAGGAGAGAGAGAGAGAAACAGAGCAGGCTGTGATGTAGACTCTTATAAGCAAGAAATACAGAAGTTGCTGTGGAAAGCAGCACAGCTATTGAAAGATCATAGGAAGGGGGCGGTGCTTAAACAGAGAACTGTGATTTGTTAGTTTATACTTTGTTTTTACTTCTTTGTCATACTGCGCAATAAAGTACAATTTAGCAAAGAGAACTATCTGCCAGTTTAATGAGATTACATTATAAGAACTAGCACATATAATAATTATACATTTTTAAACTATTTTTAATAAACACTGCAGGACTCTCTGCTGTGGCTTATTATGTCAACAATCCATGTGACTCCATCAACATTTTATTGAGTTCAATTATTATGACAGGCCTCTGTGTGCATGAAAAATGGTAAAGTATGTAATTAATATCATGTCCAAAAGTTTTAGGGATGCTATTACTGCCAATGCCTGGGAGACGCATTAGCGTTAATGTCACAATCATCTCAACGTAAGGGATGGAGAACAGATTTCAAACAAGTTTCCAGGCACATTGAAAGCAATTTGGAGTCATATATTTGCCCACACACAGAAACAAACCCTTACACACACACACACTCACACGCTCAACATTCAATCAGTCTCTGGAAAGACAAAGCACCTTCTGCACTAACAAAGAACACAGCGAAGCGTCAGCCACAACTCATGAATATCATAACGCGAAGCTTCCAACCTCGTCTTCGCAGTCTTCATCTCTAAAGCTTTATAGGTAGAATCTCAAACAGTGTTGGACTCATCATGCATTTATTCATTGTGTGCCAGGGCCAGATTATGAGCGAAATTGAAAAATGTGAAAGGAATAAAAGAGAGCAACAGTGTGCAAGTGTGTGTGTGTGTGTGTGTGTAAAGTCAAATGGCACCTGTGTAGCCATCAACTGAGAAAGGCTCTTTATTGCACCCTGCGTTCACACACAAAAGAAATACTACAGCTTAACAATGTTTCACCCCGTGTAAACACGTTCTATTGGGATACTGATGTGTGTGTGTTGTCACACAAATGGTATAATGTATTTTGCCGATGTGGAATATGTTTTGTAGATTAAGGCCCATAAGCACTTACAATGCATTCGACTTCTGTATTGCAACATTTCTGAGCCAAACAAAATGTAATGGGGGGAAAAACATTCAGGGTGCAAACAAACACTTTTCGCACACAAGTGCTTTCAGCTATGCAAATTCAATTTCAGTTGTCGCTCCCAAAGTGTCAGAACACACTTTCAGTATTGCCACAAGAGGTGCTATAGAGTATGTCCTCTTTAGTATAAATTGTCTTCTAAGGTCGGTTTTCTCCTGTAAATAGTGTAAATTGATATGAACTACTGTTGTCTTCAAGAACCAATAACTAAAAATATGGATAACAGGTGTGCAGCATTTCAAACTGATATTACCTAATCTCTCTCAATCTCTAAACCACAAACCTAACAACTGAAACCTCCAAGAACTGTTTTAAAAGCAGCCTCTTTATTTCGCACTCTGGACAACTGTAAAACAAGGCTATCAACACATCAGAAAACAAAAGCAGAAAACAGAAATTACAATGTCAAGGGTTTATACTGATAGACAGCCCCCTATGGTTATTAACGTTTTATCATAATATTGTATGTAGGCTTTTTCTTAAACTGTCTCTACTTTTATTCAGGGTAGACAGCATTACACCAACAATTAGACCCTCATTAGTGTGTGTGTGTGTGTGTCCACTCAGTTCAGCTGCATCATAATTTGTTCTAAAAACTGTCCCCAAAAATTGATAAAAGAACAACATTTTTCCATTTTATTACCAAGGATTTTGCCAATCAGCCAAGTAATTTGGTTAGCTTCATTTCATTAGTGTTGTGGTTATTTGCTCTCCCTATCCCTTTCATGTCATGAAAATCACCAGACAGTGAACTCATTTTCTTATTTCCTAATTTAGTTCTTAAACCTACTTACACTAAAACCTCAGCAATATACAGAAGACATCACTCGTCAATTATAAATAGAAGTATTTTAGATGGAATTGTTAAGCATTCAAACAAAATTAGACTGTCTGTCCCCTTGAATTGAAGGCAATTTTTGGTGTGGAGTCTCTGGTTGCTGATTATTGCCTTAACTGTCTCCTCGGTTCGCTGTAATGCAAACGGATGCCTCAGTGGAGTTCTCTGCCACTGTAGCAGCAAATGCTAGTGGACTTATGTGCATTGGCCCAGTCTCCTGTTTCTCTGTCCATGATTCCAGCAGTTTTATAGAAATCAACAACGCCAATCTTAAGATTAGCCTTTCAGGGGAGAGTTTGCCAACTGCCAGGAGACAACAAACAAATGAACCTCCAGAACTGCGAGGCACTCTGTGTAAACATAACCACCAAATCCCTGAACTAAGAATATATCCACAGAGACATATCCACTCGTGACTAAAACACAAACTCATCTCTAACAAGCAGCCAAACCCTGCAAACAAATGGAACTATTACGCTCTTGACAAAAGACGTTCATCTGAGCAGCCGCAGCCATTTGTAAGCACAGATAAATCCCTCTCTTTCCTCCCAAATTCCAGAGGTGCTTTAATCAACTGAGAAACGTGTTATTTCTCACTTCCTTGGTTCTACAAGCTTGCACTATTTGAATTACAATGGGATTTTTCCGTGATCCGATTTACAGCCGTGGGCTTGTCCGAAATATCGGATTGGATTGACAATGGCATGAAACAATGAGAAAAACACAGATACGCTCCTTCAAAATAGCAAACTAATTCCATCCGCTCAGATGGAACGAAACTCAAGCTGCTCGGAACAGCAGTGGGCAAGGTAAATTTAATTAAGCTCTGGTGAACAATCAGTGGGTTTCAGATTTGAACAAACACTTCGGTCCGAGACTGCCAATTTTACATAAACAACCGCGTTGAACTGTGAATTGTAAAGTCTGCAAGGGAGTGTTTTGTTTATTGATTGATCAAGATAGTTTCAACTAACCGAAATGAAGAAATTTGAATGTGTGCTTTGAATCTGACCAGGTAATTTCCTTCTGCTCTTATGAGTGGTTTTATCAATCAATACCGTTTGATTCTTTTCTCTTTGAAACCCGAGCAACCACTTATGGCCATTTGTGTATGGCGGAGCTAAAATGGCATCCAAATTAGATTAAGATTATACTACAACATGTTCATTTTTAACTCATCCATCTGGAGGATGAATGTAGCTTTTGTAACAGAGTCTATTACTAAGAGGAATAGCAAGCCAACCTGTCTGTTTGCACCTTGTCAAAGGGCCGCTATGCAGCCAGCAGAGTGTGTGCAAGTGATATGTATGTGTTCTTGGACAGACAGTTGAGAACAGAGAGTGCTGGCATTTCTATATTTTGCATGAGAATAGGTTACGCTCTAGCCAAGTTCTGTCCAAATGCAACCAGGTTCATCTCACTCACTCTGTTCCAGCCCAGATAAGAAAGGGGCTGAGGTCACCTTGACAGCTCAACACCTGCCAAGAATGGAGAGGCCCACTGGAAGGGGCCAGACAGCAGAGATGCCAGTGGGCCGAACAGGACCAAATTAAACAGGGTCACATGCCAGAGGGGGTGTAAGCCATGGAGAGACACACTCTTTTTACACCAAAATGTTGCTTCTCTTCAGAATTGGCCTATGTACCTTGTGGAACCCTAAAACAAAAATGCTTGCTAACCAAAGAAGTCTTAGTAAAAGCAAAGAAGTCTTGGTAGTTAAATTAGTTAGGTGGTGACAAGTGATGACACCAACACTGTTTTTTTTTCAACAGGGATGGTGAATTAACGAACAGGTGTACTGAATCTGGCAGTAAACAGGATCTCAGAAGTGCAAGAGATGCCAAAGCAGGGACGAACAAGAGACTATGCAGACAATAAAAAACAGACAATATCCAATGAAAAAGATGGCACAAGAGAGGGTCTAGTAGAAGGGAAAGCATAAATGAGAGTTAAGCCAGCCAAAGTGAATCGGGGAATACTGTAGGAGGTAATGAAGAAAGAGCGTTTAAGGAAGGTAAATCCTCTCATATGATTTCGAGAGGGGTTAGTGATTGGCCCCTGCACTCTTCCATCATGCTTCTGCTTTTTCAATCACATTTATTACTGCCAGTATTTTTGGGGAGGTGTAAGTGACGAGGGAATGAAAGCCGGGATGTTATGCTAGCTGAGGGATCCGTGATTATGTTAGCGAATTGGGTTATCCATCATGTGAAAACTGTCGAGCAGATCTCAGACATACAGTAGAAGGAAGAAAGATAGAAATACCCGCCGGTGACCCAGAAAAGACCATTTGGCATATCAAATATCTGAGCACAGGTCTGTCTCAAACATAAAGCACTGGATATGAGTCTGCGTTCATAAAGTTAAAAATTTGATCTTTCTGCCATTAGTAGTCAAATAAAGAAGTAGCCCTTCTTCTCTTGATACTATTTGCTTTTATAATAACCTGAAGCAAAACAAAAACAAAGTTCTCTTTTTGTACCACAAATGGTACATTTTATTGGCTGCTTTATTAAAAAAATGCTTCTATAGTGTAAAACAGTGGTTCCCAATCCTGTTCCGGGAAGACCCTCTACAGTACACACTGCCCTACTACAAGCATTAATCATCATATTTCACTTTCTTAATATATACCAGGATGCAATTTGCAATGTAGGCTAAGCTTGGAAACGCACACTATCTATGCTAATTTTACACTATGCACACTGTAAATAGTATGCAAATTTTCTGCATGTCTGGCTAAACTACTAAATTTGCGAAAATGTGCCGTGTACACTGTTGTAACATACTGCTGTTTGAAACATAATGTGCTCCACTTTATTATTAGGGATATTAGTAATAAAAAATATTAGGGAATATATTATATGAGTATATATTAGAGAATATCTTTTCCACAAGTTGAAAGCTAATAATCTATTCCAAGTCATACATTTCAAACAATATACTATATTCTACATTGTTATTGCATAGCGTTAGATTTTAATGCCATTGCAGTACAGTGTACTCGTTTGAATGTTTGGGTAATCTAAGTCATACAATAATTCTATGCATAAATAAAATTGTATATTGTGCACACAATAATGCTACAGTATATAATACAGAAGAAGCATGCTAGGTATACTATCAAAATAAAGCCAAATAACATTGGGAGAGGACAGGAAATTCATGGAAAACAAGATAATAAAATGAATCCGACAAGTTCAAACTTACATCTCCCATATAAGCATCATGCAATGTGTTTGGACAATGTTCACTAACCACTGAACCACAACCACAGAAATATACATTTGAGATTGCTGTCATTCATATAGTTTACCTAGTGAAGAACTAACAGATTAAAATTTCTCTTTTAATAACTCTGCTCAGCCTTTGTGCTAACCAAATAGTGTCAACAGAGCATAGAATCGAGTTTAGAATGAATGTAAACTCATTTCCACCCCTGTGTAATCAGTGGTGGCTCTATTTGGCCTTACTGAGCTTTTAGCCCATATGTAGGGTGCACAGACCCAGTCTTTCATAGCTTTGATTTCATTTTATCTGGCAGGCTCACACAATGAGGCACTGATGTATTGGTTTCTTTTTCTTTTCTTTCATCTTCATAGCAGAAGTTCATTAAAGCATATTTCAGCATCTCATTTAAAAGACATGGATCAAACATACTGTACATACATTCTACATTCTAATAAAACTGCCTGTTTCTACTTAGACTCGTATGTGTTTGAGTACATGTTGGATGAGATAGTGGGGATGTGTGCGCTGCTCTCCCGTCAGGCTGTTTGCTTTCCTAAATGAATGTAATGGTGCAAACGGAGAATAAATTGCCTGCCTCTTATTCCATCTCATCCTGTCCATCCCAGAGGGGCCTCTCTAAAACGGACCAAAAAATGAAAACGGACATGTTGGATAATTCACTTGCTTTTCGCCTCCAAGATACCAATATCTATCAGTGCACAAAGAGTATGATAAGACTGCATGTGCATGCTATCACTGCAACACACCAGCACAACATGCAGTGAATAAATCAGTATGTGTCTGTATTCAGGCAAATGTTCCAAATTTTGGTTTTATTTTTAATTTAAAATATCTAAATATACACTTATTCTGTTTTAGGACAAAATTCGTATCTAAACATTTTGTAAAATGTATCTTTAGTTAAAATTTCAGAAAATGTTACATTTGAGTAAATATATCTTAAGTAAAACATGACCAAAATAATGCATTTTTTTAATAAAAAATATTTTATAAAAACATTTTAAGAAAAATTAATACAAGATGCAAGATAATGTGAATGTGTGTCCTTATCCATTGAAATTTGTACGTTTTTGTCATATACTGGGACAAATAAATAAGAATAAAAATAAAAAATAAAATAAGACAAAGGAAGTACAATGGTGGAGAAAGGTCTAGTAATAGGCATCTGTCTGTCTGCTGTTTTATTGCCACTGAAAGGCCCCATACGAGCAGCTTCTCAGTGGGAAGTAGAAGAACAGCAAGCAGAGAAAGCAATAAACGAGTATTTGCTGAGCGCTTTGCTGCTGATGTAAGCAGGTGAAATTGGCGTAATCAAAGGCAGCACCATTACGAGTGTGTGCTCGATATATATGAGATTTTACTTCCCTTTGGGCTTAATGAAAGAACAGATTAAACATTCACGCACATCAACATATGCAACCGCCTCCGTGAGCTCAGCCATTTACAAATGAATTATTAACAGAAATTATTTAAACGATTGCGCTACAGACGCAGCGCGATATAATGATGTCGTAATTGATTTGGTGAAGTGCGGAAAAAAAATTAACCAACACAACAAAGTAAAAATCACAACCACAATTAAGATTAACATTTGATTATAGATTAATTAAAATGTAGGCATGAGGACAATATAATATAGCCTGTGGTTGCATTAC
>JAZGTI010003146.1:0-23222 GCA_036877585.1 Botia kubotai
TTGTTAACCACTGAGCTACAGGAAAGCTTTTAATAGTTTGAATAGTAGCTTTTAATAGACAATACTGCCAATAATTAGATAACTGAAATGTCTCCTGCTGAACAACCAGGACTGACCATACAAAGTGAATGGTTTAAAGCCATAAATAACTAATCTAACTCAGTTTTTATTTTGTATTATGCAGAATTAAACCGTGGAGAGACAATCACGGATAAACAGGTGAAAGAAGCTCGGTCCAAATGCCGCACCATTGCCTCACTACTGACAGATGCACCAAACCCTCATTCAAAGGGTGTTTTGATGTTCAAAAAACGTCGTCAACGCTCCAAAAAATACACACTAACCAGTTTTGGGAGTGTTGATGAGGACATGAGGCAAGACTCTCAAGAAGAAATGTTTCCTGGGAGTGAATCCGAATTTGATGAGGAAGGTTTCTCTTCTGCGCCCGATCCCACATGGGACAGTGACTATCTTGAGATGCTGGAGAGAAGATCAGCATCCAGAGGTTTGGAAGAAGAGGGTGGGGGTGCTCTCAGTCCAGGTCTGAGTAATACCTCAGGAAAAGGAGCACAGTTGTTTGAGCAGCAAAGGAGAAGGGCTGAAGAACATGCAAAGAAAATGGAAGCTACTCACGAACAATTACAAAGCCAAATGCTGGGAAGTGCTCTAAAACAGACACAAGCACTTCCTGAACTTAAGACACAGCAGCCTCAAACACATCCAGAACCACTGACAATGCCCCATGTCCAACCACCACCAGTTGCTCCAAAACCTGCTAGACCTTCAGAAACAGTACATCATGAAGTTCCACCAGTAGAAACACGAATTAATGTGGGCACACTTCAAGCCACGCCCACTTTCCCTGCTATTATTAATGAAGATACTTCAAACACAATAGTGCAAGGTCCTTCTGTGGTGCCTATAACTAATCTCTCAGTAACTCCTGCAGAACCTATGATGCCTCCACCTCTTACTCTACCAGAACTTCCTGCCAGCTCTGTGTTAAACAGAACTGCCCGACCTTTTGCCCCAGGCTGTATAACCCATCGGGCAGCTACTGCTCCTGTTGTCTTCTGCCCTGCGGTCAGTAAGAAGGCACCTCGTCCTGTTTCAGTTGCTGTGGTGGCACCTCCATTTTCAACAGCATCAGAGGAGCATGTTGTAAGTGTCACCCCTGCCTCTTTTGCTACCCATCTTACAGTGAGCCAAATGAATGCCAACTTACCTTCTAAAGTGAAACCTGCACAGCCCTTTATACCTGGGAAATCTATCCCCCCTCCTACTGCTGTGTCTTTGGAATCATATTCTCAACCTGTGCATCATGTCTCCTCAGTGGAGAACATTCAAGTGGCATCAGTGCCACTTTCAATAATTCATACCAAAGAGCCTACTTATCCTATAGAAACAGAAACAAGTTTTCCTGATCATGCAATTCCTGTTAACACCACTGTGACTTTTGTAGCTCCTGTTATGCCTTCTGTCACCCCTCAGGCCACAGCGATACCATCCCAGACCTCTTTTACTTTGACCCCCGCAGCTTCAGTGGCCCCTTCCAGCCCTGTAACTCCATTATCACCTGTAGTGTATCGTGACAAATCCTCAGCCACTGTTGGCCGTTCTGGTATTCTACAAGAGGCCAGACGTCGCAGTTCATACAAGCCCATGTTTAAGATGCCTGACAACAAGAAGAACTCGCCAAATCCTGAGCTGTTGTATATGGTGCAGAACTTAGATGAAAGACCCAGACGTGGGTATTATGAACCTGAAAATATTCCCCAAAACATAGTTGACAACAGGTCAAGGGTCCCACCACCTGTGGCTCCTAAGCCACGAATCATCCCAGAAATGTCACAAATCCCTCAGGCTGAAGGAAAAGGAGCAGAGCTCTTTGCTCGTAGACAGAGCCGTAAGGATTTGTTTGTTGTAGATTCTCCATCTGTACAGCAACCTGTACAGCAGCATCAATCCCAATCAGTCATAGACCTGATCCAACCATTCGAGTCCTCTCCAACCCTATCCCAATGGAAGTATTCCCCCAACATTCGAGCTCCTCCACCCATAGGTTACAACCCCCTGCTATCTCCTTCGTGTCCTATTGGGATGCAGCGTGGAGGGACTAAGGTGTCTGAGGAAAGTGCCAAAGGACATAAGGGTAGTCATGGAATCCATAAAGAGGGCATCAAGGCCTTGGACTTCATGAGAAGGCAGCCCTACCAACTAAACCCAGCAATGTTTAGCTTTAGCAGTGGAATTAACACCCAATCTTCAAACCCTTCATATCAGAGGCAACAGAGAGAGGGGCACACTCTGCTAGCACCCAAGCAGATCCCAGTAAAGGCAGCACGTGTGTATGAAATTAAACGATTCTCTACTCCCACTCCAATGTCTGCCCCAACTCTCAACCCCACAGTGATTGTACCACGTTCACAGACCACACTCGGTGAACATCTGTCTCGTTCTGACATGTCATCCCCGCCCCCAGCCCATGCTTCTCTCCGTCCACCTGAAGCTATACCTGAACCCACCTCAGCACCTTCACGGGCCCCGGGCCTCCCAGAACTTCCCAAAATTTCATCTGCACCCATCTCTCACCCTATACCATATTCACCCCCAGCTCCCATGTCAAGTATGTCAAGCTTGAACTATCCTGGGCTCCAAGCTGCCAAACAGTTTAAGAGTGCCCCTGAATTAAGTGCTTTGCCACCAAACCCCTTGAAGTCTCCAATACAAGCTCCCAAACCTCGGTTTATTGCAACACGAGTGGGTATTCAGCCCCGTGTCTGGAGACCTGGTACCCTACCTCACTGACAAGAGTAATTCATAAGTTAAACATTCTGTCCTCAATACTTACAGTTCCAATTTAATCATTGTGTCAACATCTATTTAATAAATCTTAAAGACACAAGGAAAAGATAAACAGTCCAATCTTCAATTGCTGGTCCCTATTCAGTATAAAATATAAAAATATAAAATATATTCAGTTTTTTCATTATTAAATGTTAGGGTATATTGATTATTGGTTGTTTATTTAGATCAGTGGTTCTCAACAGGTTTTTCAAATTACTTTTTGTTTATTATTTTCATTAAGCATTTTCCCCCTTCTTCCCCAACCCTATTAGAACAACAACCTATTAGATTATTATTTTAAATATTATTTTCTTATTTAAATTATTATTGTTTTGAGAGTGGTTTTTAAAACTAAAAATCAACTGAGTGATTGAGTAAGGTTTTGATTCTGAAAATTGGATCTTAATTCTGAACATTGAGAAATTTCAGTAAAATGTTCGTCAATATGCTGTAAACCTCCATCTATGTAAAATAAAGCAAACTGCAATATTGTCTGTAATATTTGCAATATTTGGCAGCAGAACAGAGATTTTTATACAATACTTTGTTATTGGCTTCTTGACAATGGGGTTATAATATACAGCATTCCCCTTTAAAAGGGATGAGGTCACGCATAGAAAACAACATTCTGACTTAGAAAAGCATTGCACAGCTTTGCATAGCATTTGTTTGGACTGACAAAGAACATGAATTGGATGGCCAAGTTTAAAGTTTTATAGACATTTTCCAAATTTAGTCAAACATATGTAAGTTTTGACTCGGCACCTTGTACAAAGTGCAGTGTCATCCCTTATGTGTCTTTTTTGATCTTGAGTCTAAACTTTGATCTGCCTGACACATTCAAGAATAGAATATAGCTGTAAAAGCTAGTTTGAAAGGTGAGCTGAGGTTGTCAGTTATAAACATCTCAGTTAGGTTTAATTGAAGTATCAGCTTCGTCTCAGATGTTTCTCCTAAAGTTCCCTTGGAGAATATCCACAAATGAGACTATTGTTGACAAAGAGTTGCTATGAAATTTATGTGGATAGCAAAGATCAGATAATTTAGTCCTGAAAGAATTTGATGAAAAATGATTGAGTTCATTTTTGAATTCTCTGATGTTTAATTACAGACTTACAGATTATAGACAAATGTGAGTACAGTTTGAGACATGCAGATCTTTTGTAAAACCCTGGGGGATAAGGCAGTGTTGGTTTGTTTCTCTGGAGGGCATCAGGAGACTTAAGCATTGCAATAGCAAATGCATTGCTCTCTAGGAGAAACAACCAAGATATTAAGAATTTTTTAGCAATTTCTTTCCTATGAGCCACCTCCCCCAGGCACATCAGAAATTATATCTCTCCTGGCGAAGGCTGAACTAAACAGGTGCGTGAGGGTCACAGCCTATTTGTGGGAGCAAAGTAAACAAGGAACCAGGCCGGATTATTTAAAGCTGCAATTTGTAACTTTTTTGTTAAAAATGAACCACAAAAAAATGAAAATCAGTTATTGAACGGTCTACTTACCCCAATTCACAACGGTAAGTTTATAACAATAAGGTATAATTTGGTCCAATTTAGCAGGAAATGTCAGTTTGGTTTTATCTGACTTCAACAGAGAAAATTACATAGAGTAATCTGTAATTTTGTATTTCAAACAGAGATGGCAGTATAGTGGCCAAGGTTATGGATTGCAGCTTTAAATGTGATCTGACTGGATATGTGGTGTTTGTGTCACTACCAATATATTAAAGAGATGGCATTCATTTAAGTCATGTGTTTTGATTTATTTGTTAAGAACTTATCTAACAACTTATTAAGTGGTCATATCGGCAAGTGTTAAAGCTGGGAAAGTACAGTGTTTGTGAAAGTTCTAGACATGCAGGCTACATGGGCACTAAAACAGATCTGTCACATTAAGACAGACATGAAAAGTGCATTGCAAAAGCTAGCATTGTCTAGGATTATCAGAAGGTTAATTAGCCAATTGAAATAAGTCCAGATGCTTACTTTACATCATGGAAGTAAGGCTGATGAATTCTGGGATGGATTGTTCTAGAATGTGTTCCCAAAGCCCTCAGAAATATGAAGGAACTCTTAATGAAAGATTCTGAGACTGTTTAATGTTTAGGGAACAATAGGTGGAAGTATAAAGAAAAAAACTTTATACTATATATGTGTATATGATATACAGAGAGAAAAACATTGGTTTAATTGCAGTATTGGGCAGGTGAAAATTGTTAACATTTTTTAAACATTATAACTCTAATAAGAAGTTGTCTAAGTAGAGTAGATATGATGTTTATGTCCTGAGCCAAGTATTGTTTTTGTTGGTGTCAATTAAGTTTTATTTAAAGCTTTACGTTGTTCAGTGCTTTTAATTTTAGCTGTTGTACAAATCATTTGCTCAATTTGCCTGTCTTTTTCAAATGCACATTTAAAATATGTCAATTTAAATATGTCCACCATTTAAATATGTCGTTTTTGGTTTGTGTACAAGCCTGTAATATGATCAGTTAAACTTTATGCAATTCTAATCAAAATTGTATTGTATTTATAATACAATGATATACTGAATTAGCAAGTTTGAATAAAATGTCCCTGTAACTCTATACAATGTCTGTCTTGTGGTATTACATGGTTCTCTAGCATCAAGCACCAGTCTTTTGCAGTGTATAATGCAGATATGAGCTAAACATCTCACATAGATAGTCTCATGCATGTTTTTTAAACAAAGGTTAAAACTGTTCTGATGTTTTTGAAAAATAAAAATCCAAGCCAAGTTTATTTTAGTCTTTAGTATAGGTGACTCAAAAATGAACAATGAAAAATGATGAACTATCAGGATCAACATAGCCCTTTTGGAAAGAATAAACAAACATGGTTTATGTAATAGAGATGAGTAATCACCACATGGTGGAGCCTCTGTTCCACAGTTTAAAGCGTTAGTATTACACACATTATGTTATGCATTGTAAGTATGAGATTATCTAGTTGCAATTTTAGTACATGTTGAATTCAAAAACACTACATGCAGATCCCCTTTTTTTGTCATTTCAAATCCAAAATTCTCTTCAAATATATTCCATTTATTCACCATTGTTGTTTCTGCTTTCCATATTATACAAACTTTCAATTTTACACAAAAAATAGGACTGGTATTTATAGACATGTTGCCCCACATAAATAATCACTGGCAAATATCTGTTAAAAATTAGAAGTGGTGAAGTAAGGAATTACACACTGTTGGATTAGTTAAACTGGCACCATTCTCAAACATATGCTCTCCTCCTATATTTAGGGCTGATAATGTTCAGGCACTTTTTATGGCTGCTACAAGCTTTCCTCTTTAGCACATGTGGTTATATTCCATTTATGTGTAGATCCTTCCTGAATTGAACCTTCAAGAGTTCACAATGCATAAACAATGTAGGTGAGGAAGCAATGAATATGCATTGTCTCTGTGACAGGTGACAACACTGAGTATAGAAACAAAATTTTCTGAATGAGAGAGAAAAATATGTCAGTTATAAAGCAGTAGCATCTTGTATAAAATAGGATCTGTTGCAATACAATACTAATTTGACCAGTTACAAAGGATTAATATCAGAATTGGACTAAAACGGATAAATACATGTTAAGCGTATGAGATGTACAGTATGAGCATGTGCTAATTTTGTTTCTAATTTTCTCATTGACACCAAAACTATTTAGAGCCATATCATGTTGATGTAAAATTGTCTTTTCAAACACTGATACTCTGGTTCTTAGTGCTTAAATCGTTATGATAAAAGCAAATTTAGCCCAGTTAAGGGGGCCCACTATTGGATTTAAAAGTGAAAATCCTCTCGCAAATGGAAGGTGATTAACGAGACAAGAAAAAGTGCAAATCTATTACAGCCGTGAGCCTCAGACCCCTGTGCCCAGTGAAGCTATTTGATAACCATGTGCACTCTCTTACTTTCCCTCTTTCTCTCTATATTTAGCCAATGATGCATCTGCAGGACCGATATTAGTCTCTTGATATTCCTATCAGCAAAGTGCTGTGCAGACCAAATGCCCCCTCACTCCCCCCACTGGGGTAGTTCTCCCTCCCCCCCAAAAAGATCTGTCATCCAAGTCTTGACTCGATTTTGCACTCCCTGGGTTCTTGGTCCAGCCACAGGTCAAAGGTACCCTGGAACTGGTAAACTTTTGATTTGGATTACCCACAAGCCTTTGCCTTTTTTCACTGTACCTTTGAGACCACTTTTCTTAAGGAGTCTAGAGCCCAGGTAAGTGGATTGTGGGATTTTTTTCTTTTCACTATACTTACTGCACACTCCGTTTAACTAACAGCTGCATGTCGGAGAGGAAAACATGACCAGCAATGGTTCCTGTTTGCTGGCCTGATACAAACAAGACAAGTTTGCAAGCAGTATGTGCAGCGGCTGGGAATCATTGTAATTCGCATTGATCGGAGTAAAGGAAATTTGAATGCACATTTTGCTCCATATTTTTGCTGCCAGAAAGAGGGAATGTGCTGAATACTCCCCACTTGCCACCCCTCCCCAAGCCTTGCTGATGATTTTATATGGCGTGCAAAGCCTTTACTGTCCAGCTGGGGGGAACTTAAGCCTGGTGGACCCCAGCTCGTGAATATTTTACAAAGTGGGTCAGCACACCCTCTGCTTCTCTCCACACATCATCTATCTGTGGTATCATTTCAGTCGTATCATTTCAGGAGATTTCCGATTTCTCAGATGAGTTAAGTAACCATGTATGTGTATTTATGAGGGTGTGTTTGTGACCGAACCCGAGTATCTGACGATAAAACTGATGCCACGACTCGCTAAAAGGTCTTGCTTCAAAACTGTGCTTAAAAATAGCCATACTATATTGAGTTACAGTCAAGTCAATGCAGAGTTTGCCATTAAAAGTCTTAAAGAAGCTGTAGATATACTGTGTGTGGAAAGCTAATACAAATGTTGTGTGCACTACAACTTACCAAAAATAAAGTTTCATGTCCAGACTGTAAAACAAAGTTTAGTTCATAAATCTTACTTTATGCGGTTATATGCTTAATATTCCAGTTAAAGTTTTTTTTTTATATATTCCGAGGTTTTTTTGTTTGTAAGCGCATATCTCAACAACTGTGTCTGGATGTTGTGTCTGAAAATGCCACCCCAAACAAACCAAACTGTGGTGGGTTATACGTGTATCCTCAGACATCTGCTTGTCCTTGGAATTTGTGGAACGTGATGTCATTGATGTCTACACTCAGCAGGTGTCTGTATCCCATGACACCTCAGTAATTGGCGTGTCATTTTCAGAGTTTGCTTGCACCTCAGAAAGCATATCAGTTCATCAGTGTAAAATACTCTCAGATGGAAAAAATAAAAACACAAGGATGTGCATTTTGCTAAATTATGCCTTTATTTTTTCATTATTATTGTTGTATAGGTTTGTCAGCAGTGTTTAGTGCATTGTTTACATTATTATATATATTTGCCTTGATTGCTATCTGATGTTACCTGCACAATATTTTTTTATCTTATCATAAACCAGATGACATCTTTTACCCAATAAGTCATACCCATCTTTATGTTCAAAACATAATTTCATTAAAGACAGATCTCTCCTGATCGTCTCTAAATCTTGCTTTACAAGGTCAGATAAACATGTTTTATCTAAAACGTTATTTATTCATGTCTGATCAGTTCTTCTGTCTCTAATCTTTGTATTCTTAGCCTTGAATTATGCCTCTCTCAGGAACACCAGCTCCTCCCAACAAGAGGAAAAAGCTCTCTAAGATCATCACTGACCTGTCACACATAACCCAGGATGGTAAGACTTCCACAGCCTGAGCTTTATCCTTGACATAGAGACAGAACAAAATAAACAAACTGTTTTTTTATAAATTTTTTGTGGGGTCTTATAATATACAAGCATATGTTTGTTTAACTTTCTGACAGGTAAAAAGGTGTTTTTTTTATCCACTAGACCAAGCCCTCAGGCAGGCCTAGTCTCAGGGTGAATGTTTATAACTGAATGATTAAACCATACAGAGAATCAGTATAAAAAAATCATTAAGTATAACAAAATGCAGCTATTTATGTCACTTTTTAACTGATCATTAGAAGAACCATCTACTTTTCAGGGCCTGTCATGATTTATGTGCCTGTATTTAAAGTTTTAATGAGAAGTAATATGTCCTAGCAACAACATGTATCACAGATTTCACAGCCGAAATGCCAGCTGTCTCTCTAATCATTACTGCAGTATCTCTCCCTCCTCCTCCTCATCATTATAAACATATAGGACTCATACTCTATTACATAAGAGTCTCCAGTTGAAAAGAGAGCTAATTGACATTATTTTCTCATGCTTATGAAAACTAAGAAAATTGCTACTGATGATTTTGTCTGAGAGACTTTTGTGATGTTGCCCTTTTATGTCTGTATTTTCAGTTCAAATCTGTTCGTCTTTCCTTTTATAAAATTATTTTGATAAGCAATGTTCAACCAGTGATGTTGCAGCTACAGTGGAGATAGACCTGATACGTTTTCTTTGAAATGTATAGTTTACATTAACACTGTCATCAACATTTCCAAGGAACCGTGGATGGCTTTCCAACACAAACAGTGGGTGGCAGGATGACTAATAGCTGTTTGGTTACTGTTATGATTATGATGCAGACAAATAGATACATCTGTATCAATATAAAAGATGACATTGAGAATTTATCACCTCTAAGCATAATAATAATAGTAATCATAATAATGAGCAGTTATAACATAAGATCCTTTGGTAGTGGATTTGAAAAGCCCTGTACTTGAGTTATGCACTTTCATTGAGTTATGCACTCAATGCATAACATTTGATAAAAACACTTAATAAATTACATTACCAGCTTTCAACTGCACATGCTCACATTGTGGTTAATATTGCTGAAAACTGATCACACTTTATACTTTTGTAAATTAATATATGCAAATTAGCAAGTATTTACTCATTGCCTCTAGAGTACGAATCAGAGCCTGAGGCTTCAGAGTTTGATCTGGGGAAAAAGATCAGGGTTCCCAAAGACATCATGCTGGAGGAACTGTCACTTCTGAAGAACAAAGGCTCAAAGATGTTCAAGATGAGGCAGCTTCGTGTGGAGAGGTTTATCTATGAAAATAACCCTGACATCTTCTGTAGTGATTCCATGGTAAGGAATGCTAAGAACTTTATACATCTGTCAATAAACTTCTGGGTAGTTGTTTTCAGTTCTTTATTCCCAAATATCAGTTGCCCATTCCATGTAAATCTAATGTATATGTTCTGCTCTGATTCTTTATTCTGGCCCACCATTCAGTGGAAACTGAATTGTACTCACTATTTAGTACTTCCACTAATTACTGATCTCTATTTCAAGGATAACCTCCAGAAGTTTGTCCCCAGCCTGGGGGGTCAGATGATGGACGTTGGTGGCCGCCTGATTGGTGGGCAGATGGCTGGCCATGCTGGTGTGGCCGGCCAAGCACCAGTGCCGCCTCCTAAACCAGGAAGCTATGGCAAGGGGGCAGGGGGTTTGTTGGTAGCAGGTGGTCTCCATGGAGGTGCTGGTGGTGCTGGAGGGGCAGCAGGGGCAGGGGGGAAGGATGGTGTGTCAGGAGACGCCTCACTGAGTGAGTAGGAACCCAGATGGGACCTTCATACACCATCCAGCTCATCTGCACACAGAATGAAAACTGTTAACTAATTCATTGATCTCTACACGACAGGCTTTTACTTCTGTATGCACGATTATTTGTTATAACTTGTAAACATTGCACATGATCGGTGACTTTCAATCAGTTGATATTACTCTACAGGTGATGAACATGCTAAGGCTGCTAAAGAAAAGGCTAAAAAACATGCTGAATATGTGAAGACATATATTTCACCTTGGGAACGGGCTATGAAGGGCAATGAAGAGCTTTTGGCCACAATGAAGGCTCATATGCCAGGACCCTATACTTACACGGAGCTGTGCAAATATAAAAACTTCAACAGGTGCCTCATTGCAGTTGTTTTTCTGGTGCTGTCTCAGTTTGGCTTTCCTCTTCTCTCATGGCGAGAACTGTATGTTTTTAATCTTCTGTTCTCTGTTCCTCAATTCATTACCTATTTCTCAATGTACGCAGGAGTGCTATGCCCTATGGAGGCTTTGATAAGGCTTCTCAGCTGATGACCTTCCAGCTGCCAGATATTGAGGTGGGCACCGAAGAGCCTGAACCAGCAGTGGTGTACCAGCAGGACATAACCTCACGTCCCTCCTTCAACCGCACACCCATTGGCTGGGGTGGTAGTGCTGAACCGGGCAGCATTCACATGGAGTTGGATGCTATACCATTTGATGGGGAGACTGATGACCTGTGACCTGCTACCCTTCACACAACCCTAAATAACATTTACTTACCCATACGTAATTTATGCCTGCCCTATTTGCCATGATGATATGCCTGACACACACACACAAAATCACAACCTGTGCATCAATTCTTGTGTCGTATAAAAATATTCCTTTTTCCCAAAGAAAATTGTAATCTACAGAAGCATCAGGATAACATTTTCTAATGTGAATGGCAAAGCTCTCTCAATATGCACATTTAACTTGATCTGAAGCTTTAACAGAATGTGAATTAAAAGCTTTTACAAAGAAATATGTATTTCTTGGAGAGTGAGTAGGAGTTCATTTGAAGACTGATGTTCAAATTTGCTTGAAGCTTGACCGAAGGTTTGATTTGCCTCTCGTTTTTTCAGCATGTTGCACTTTAGATGTGAACAAATGAGCATAACGTGCCTTTGGATAGCAAAGTCTAGTTAGAGGTAATGGACTGCTTGTTTTACACTGCTTTATTCTGTCACTCTTAAGGCAAATAGGTTTGACTGTGCAACCTATTCTTTAAAATGACAGGGTCACACTTCACAATTCACTACAGTATTACATAAGTATTGAGTAATAGTCATGAACACTATGCACTTCATATGCAGTTATGTTGTGAAACAGCTTACACTATTATTGCTCTGTTTTAATTAATTCTATTTACATGTAATATGCATAACAGCCACTGTAATATAAAGTGTTACCTCACATTAATATATGAATCATATCATTGCAATCATTGATGCAAATACAAAATCTTGGGCTATAAATAATAAATAACATGTTAACTCCCGTCTCCACTGTGTCACATGCCCATTCTTTTAATAAATGAGTGATAGCGTAAAAATGTTTGTTTCATTTCTGACTTTTTTGTGTCCTTGTCCTGACTGCAATTAGATTGGACAGAAGCATTAGAATATTTTGGTGCTTTATGGCACAACAGGTGCCAATTCTTTATAAGGACATATAGTACCCTACAGGTGAAATTAAAACTGAATGAGCCTAGGGAACCCCTGTAAACACACCCCAATATGCAACTGTATGACAGGGCTTATATACAAAATAGCACACAAGCACATTACTCTTCATATTTCTACAGTATATAGTATATACACACTGTGTCTACTATGCAAATTTTCTGTCTGCCCTGATGACATATTTTTAGATGTGTGAAGCTGTCTGCAAGGCAGCATACTACGGTTTGAAACTTTTGTTTTATAATGAGCTTTACAAGCAATTTTTAAACATTAGACATTGTATAGCCTAGCCCTAGTATACACTGCGCAGTGTCAGTAGTAAGCTAGTATGCCATTTAGACTGTAGCCCCTTACTGTCGCACTCTGTTAACACCTGAGACGCCAGATATCGCGAGAGTTGGTTGCCTTGGCTGCAGCACACAGTGACGCTGAGAGATGTTTAAGGTTTAGCGGCAGAAAATAACAGATCTTACCCTGCAGAACAGCCAGGGGAGGAGGATGCATACACCAAGGTAAGGAACGCACCCTTTCCTTTCTAATTTAAGCAAGCAGTGTCGGTTCCTCTGTACAAATGGCAAAGGAGGCGTTTCCTTCAGTGAGTTGTGAAGTTAAGACGTAGCTACTCATCCACAGGCATGTGCTAGAGAAATGACGTTAGTAAACAAACAGGGATGCATCACCGCTAGAAAAGATGGCTTTACTTATTTACGTAGCAATGTTTTAATTTCAGAGTTTTGGTCTTTTCTGTTATACTTCTTCACGAAGGTTGTATTGCGTTGCAAGCATTATTGTGAAGGATAGTCGACATCTCACATGCTGTAATGTGCTGACGAAGCTCTTGCACACTGGCGCTTGTGTCAAATACAACGCTGCGCATCTAGAAGTTCGCCACGTAGTAGAATAACCACATGGCCTCTATCGTGTCGATGCGTAGGTAGAATATACGATAGCTGGTACATAACGAATGCATTTGATTGTTGATTCGTTGGCGATACGCTGCATCATGCGTCGTATCAAAATCGATGTGGCGATCAATTAGTAATTAGGGAATTGTCTTGTTGAAAGGTTTTTTCTGGCCTCGTCTCATTGCGTTTTAAGTCACAGCACAAGACCACACGCTCCATCTCAGCATTTTCAATGACGTAGCGGTTTCTCATCTTTTCAATACAGTTGATTGTCCTCTAGCTGCCAATGTCATCTGGTTGCGTTTCAGCGACTGTGCAGGTGAGAAATAGAGAATGAATCGCGTAGGTGCTTCAGGTGTGCTAAAAGAGTGTCTATCTATCCATCCATTCATCCATCCATCCATCCATCATCCATCATCACTCTCTCTCTCTCTCTCTCTCTGCTCTATCTCTGTGTGTGGGTCATTACTTTTCAGTGTTTTATTGTCTGCAGTCACATCTGCTTTTAGGTCTGTTCAGCGGAAATGACAAGATCATAAAATGCTATTATTATTCATAAACAGTGAGTGAGAAAATATTATTCCCAAAGTATTATTTGTAAGTTTATTATTTTAAACGCTTTATTTTTATCTTCCCAAATGACTGTTTTGGGTCAGTTGACATGCTCAAACATTAGTCAGTCCACTGACTGATGTGCTATCACATAAACAAGGTGACAGTATCTCTGTTTTTCTATTACTGGGAAGAGGAGTGATCAAAACAGACATCCCTCTACCCCAAAATTTCATTTATGTTCCCTCATTACCCCCCTTCTTTTATATATTTCTCTGTGAAAAGTAAATAAGAGGCCTGGTATGCATGCGAAAGAAGCCTGGTAATTGTTATGTAAAATTTTAAGATGAATAAATTAACATACTGATGGTCACTCCTCAAGGGCCTATGCTTCCATGTATTCAGCAGGAAACAGAGCCTTCAGTCAGGCTAATTGGTTGGGGGTGTATGAGATTCCTGTATATTTCACAACATGTTTCTAAAAGCCTTAGACAGGAAGGCCCTTGAGGGCAACTTTTTATTAAACTTCTCAAGGTAGAAGAACATTTAAGCTTAGTGGGGGGCATTCATCAAATCAAAGCTTCAGTATTATTTGATATTAGGCCAGGTCTTTGCCTTGTGGTGGCAGTGTTCCTGCTTTATATGTTCAAATAAAGTAACGCAAGGTTCTACGTCTTTGTCATTTGACAAAAATGGCTCTGTATTTTCTAGTTTTAGCTCATGCGGTGTTGCTTATCATTCTTTGTTCTTTATTAGTTTTGCCTAAAATGCTCTGACATGCTTTTAGAGAGATAAATGGAGAGGAGTGGAGAAAGTTAGATCCATTCCTGCTTTTATGAGTCTAGCTGTCTTTAGAGTACTGCTCATCTGCAACTGCCTGTTTCTGATTAAACTTCGTCTACTTGTCTAGTGAGCCAGTAGACCTTAAGGAGCCTCCTCTTGCAATGCAATTTATTTACCCTACCTTTTTTTTTAAACTGCACAAATGTTATTATATGTATCACTCCATCCTTTGCTTGTGAATGCCACTTGGTTTCATAACTTGTATCTAATGTTTTGAGGCCTTTGTAAGGTAGTAGATACTTACTACTGTTTGCTGTGGTAAGTAATATGAAAGGGCAGTGGTAACATAAATGAGTAGGATAGCGCAAAAATCGCTTCCCCTGTACAAGTGTTTCCTATCATTACTGTATTTCTCTCTTTACAAGCTGCTTCCTATATTGACTTGTTTAGGTCAGTTACAGTAAGTTACTTCAAAAAATGTGCTGGACATCAGCTGTTTATATTAGACTAGTGTCTAAACACTGGGGACTTCCACAGGCTCTCTCAAATGTAATTACCACTTAAGGGAGACCCTCTGCATAGTCTAACTGGGGCCAAGTTTTTAAATGTGCAGGCTGGTTTATGTAATGTCTTGTGGGGTGCTTATGTGAGTGCTTGTGAACTATTTGCTTTTCCCATAGAGAAGATCCACAGTAGCTTTGACAAATAATTGAATTTCGAGGCACCGAACTGAACATTAATTTAAGCTGACATACTATTTGAGATACAGGGTCATTACATGGTGTATTAAAGGCATCATATGACCTCCTATAGGTCACTGAACTGGTAAGGGAGGTTTTGATGTTTGCTTGGTACAATTAGAGAGATACACAGGCAGATTTTGTTCTGGAACTACAAAAACTGGTTGACCTTGTTAAAGAATAGGCGTCTGTGACTCATTGAAAAGGATTTTTTACTTCTTTTTTACTCGCTTCCATGCTCTCCTTCTTGCTGTTTTGTCTCCCCACCCTCTCTCTCTCCCCCCCATCTGTTTCTACTTAAATTGCTGTGCGCATTATTGAAAATGCTTTGAGTCACAGACATTCCTAAAAACCATGAAAATTCTATGAAGCTATGAAGACAGAGTTGCGGGCTGCCGTAAGGAAGTCTACACCCTAAATACATAAGCTACCCAACCCATTTAAAAAAACGAGAGGCTGTCTTCTAGAGACTTGGCTAAAAACTTCTGCACTCTCTGCTGATATGAAACAACAAAATAAGCTAAATGATTGTGGCCTCGACTGTGGGCTTTAAATGAAAAACACAATATCCACATTCTTATCTCTGGCATAATAATTTCATGGTTGAGCTCACAGTGTTTATAGATGATAAAGAAGAGAGACGCTTCAGCAGCCAAATACAAGCAGACAGAGACGCATTAACAGACAGAAACTCTGTGAAAAGCACCCATTTGGAACACTGGACTATTTTTAACCCTCCCCATAATTCCCATGGGAGAGGAACACAATTTTGTGAACGGCGACTTGCGAGTGGCCAGTGGTACTGTGTGTAGTATCGGCCACCCCAGGAGACACAGCATGTATATTGACAGATGCAGTACAACAATCCTAATTTAACCTCCACAGCCACTCTGACTCCCACAGGCCACTTTTCGAGCCTCTTTTTTGCACACAGTGACAATGTAACCAGGTCAGCCATGATGATAATTACTGATACTAGGTTGGATTTGAATTTGTATGCCAAAAATATATGGTTTATTTTTTTCTTTCAAATACTAAAAAGTTCATACAGTTATGTGATGCATTTTTTCATTTATTTTGACATTTGATTGCAATTTACAGGTAATTTCTGTTAGTTTTTATCTATTCATTTAATATTTTGTAGAGATTCTTCCATTCAGAAAGTGGTTTAAAATGATTTAATGAAACATAAGGCTATCTTCCTTTTAATTAAAATTTATGAAAGTATATGTCCCCTTATGATATATCTTGAGTTATGATGATGCAATGTCTTAATGTGAATGCCAGATTACGATTACAGATGACATGTTCTTAACATTAAAATGCTTTAGTTTTAATCATGTCTAACTGACAGAGCTCAGAGAAATGCTTAGCTTTTCATTTTCAGAACTAATTAGTCATTAAATTAGACCATCCACCATTTTATTGTCCATTCAAGCAATAACACCACTTTATTATGGCAAAGAGGATTACTGGCAACAATGTTTCGGATGCTATGAGTCTGACATTTCAATTGCTAATTTTGAGTGACATTTCGGGTATGTTGGGTTTGATCTTGTAAGCATTTGAGTCTATTAAATGGCTTATAATAATACGCTTCTACGAACGCCAATGTTTATGAAATATCTGTTTTGAGATGGTGTCATTCAGGAATGTAAACTCTGGTTTAAACAAAATGGCTATGATCTTTATAAAAAATTAATTAATTGTGAGATTAATTGTGCTTGGTTTTCAGTCTCTATTAACTGTCTCAAGCCATATTTGCTAAGGGAGATCATATATAGGGAGATAAAACACATTGTTTGGCATTGGCTCAGATGACATTAGCCTCAGCCTTTCATGGTCTGTCCAAACAGATAATGTTCATTATAAGCTGTCATGCGTTTTTCCACGGCACTCATCTGGCCCTTTAAAGATTTAAAAGGCAGGAAGGTGGGAGGAGCTTCCTGAGGAAACAGGTGTCTGCTGATAGGGATGATGTCATTGTTTCAGTATTACCTGGAAAACCTGCCCTTCAGTCAGCTAAACGTACATATTACAGCTGCTCGCAACCGGATCACAGATGTCTGCATGACAGGCGCCGTAAGTACACTGACACAGAGTATAAAGCTTTATAAGAATCCCCTTTTTGTTACCCTAAGGGATTGTTTTACAGTTTACATGTTTATCATAGAGCTGTAGCTGACAGGTGTGAGTGCTGTGTTTTAAACATTCAATGAAATGTATTTTTAACCTACGCTTTACTATCTAAGAAAACAATCTGTCTTTACCATCTAAGAAGAAATTACAGCATGTTCTGTTTGCATTGTATGGCACTGTCACATATAGATCAACAATTTCACCCTGCTATGCCACATTTTCAACTCCGGCAGTAGAATTGTGACACTGTGAAGCTTTTTGTTTTCGACAGCTTTAAAAATGCATTACACAACTTTGTTTAATATAAACTGTATTTCATGCAGAAAATATATTTATATATATGTTATATATATATTTTTGCACAGATTTGTTTTGAATTCCTTAAATGTTTTTTTACAAAGTATTAAAAATGATACTTATGGCAGATATGAGTCTACAGCAGGAAATTACTAAAATATTAGGACTCTTGACACAAAAAGGGTGAAGAAGAGAACAACAAATTTCAATAGTGACCCATTTTTCTTTCATATATGGTGTAGTATTTGTAGAACAAATGTAGTCCTAGCCAATGAGTTTATGCATAATTAGCCTATTTGCCCTATGATGTCATGAGGTTGTGTAAGATTAGAGTATAACTACAGCCCTTGTGTCTGTGAGGTAGTCACATGAGTAAAGCATGTCTCACTGTCCGGGAGGCGTCACTCAGTGAGGATGATGTCATTCAGGAAGTAGATCTGGTAAAGCAGGACTAGTTACCCAGTCATTTGAATCACGTTTTTTTTATCTGGTGAATGACCTAAATTTTCTCCAGACTTTGTGTCAATTTTTCAGATCATTATTCTGAATGCTTAGTCTAGCTTGATTTGTTTTTCCACTTGTCATGAAAAGAAGGATATACAATGCTGTTTCCTGAAGTCTATGCAAATCAAAAATTACAATCATTGTAGTAGTGAGGTTGCTCACAGCAACATACGCTTTGCGCTATAAATTTTGAAGCTGTGGTTAAATTCTGTGACATTTTTATTAGTTTTGACCTGCTAGTTTTCCAAGTTGTTGCTGTGTTTCTCAACTGGGAAGATTAAATAATTGCAGGAGGACATTACGAGTTCTTTACATTTCTTATGCCCTTTAAAATTTAATTTAGACTTTGACAAATATGATAGTATTTTCTCATTAAATTCAACAGCTTTGTCACTGGTTCTTTGGGAATATTGTCATGTTGCCATATTTCAGTAAAGCTACACATTGCCCTTAAGTACTAGTAATGTGTGACAAAATAATGACTCAAAATGAGACACATAAAACATTATTTATATATTTAGTTGTGATATTATGTGTAATAACACATATGTACAACACACACCATACACATGCTTCTGGTCAATAATTGGAGTAAATCATTAATGAGTGTAGCTGAGAAACTAGGAAAACAGTCAACTTTGGAGACAGAGGGAGGAAGCAAGTGGTGGAACATAGAATACAGGCATTGTTATAAATGAAGCCTTTTGTTTTTGTTTTGCTTTTGTTCAGTCATTGTCATTCCAGTCATTCCTTTCAATGAATAGTCCATTGTGGGAAAATATTGTTAATGAATGTTGTTAATGTTATATTAGCATTGTGTGAAAAAGAGGGTGAAAAGTAAATAGTTTATAATAGTTAATATGACTCTCTAATTGTAATTTGTATCTAAAAAAATATAAAAATGTTGGTGTTGTAGCAGAAATATCATGAGAATAAGTGTTTAAGCGCTTGCAGACTGGAAGCTATGTAACCTCATCTCATTCTGAAATAGAATAAAGCAGAACCTGTTTAGTGTGTTCAGGATAAACATCTCAAAAATCACTGACAACACAAAATGCCATTTTATGTTTGGCACCACCTCCATCCTGCTGTTTCGCTTCCAAAACAGGCCTTGGCAAGCTTAAAAAATAGTTGGAATGGCATACACTTGTAAAGTTTTGGAGACCAAAAATATAGTAAAGACCATGTAGGCGTGCCTGAATTACCTTCATAATGGTTTAGGAGCTTCTGATGTTCATGCTTTGGTGTGGTCAGACGTTCTCTCACTGCTTAAATGTTCATTACTGTCGCCACATCAGTCTGTTTTTCTGACAGAAAACCTCTGCAAATATAAAGTTCATTGTGGACTGGCCCTCCCTTTCCTTCCTTCCTTTCTGTGGTCACCGAAAACCAAGCATATCAGTTTGGACAGACTCTGTGAAAAGGCATTGAATAGTTGGTCCATTAACTGATCTGCTAATGTGAAATCTGCATACACAATTTATCCTTCTGGCTTTGGCCATAATTGTTGACATTGGGACTGACAATACATTAAACGTTTTGTTTGTATACAGCAGTAGCAACTTGATCTCTTTTTAGTACTAAAACATACTGTAGGCTACAGGTACATTCTGGTACTGTAACCATACTCTCTCTGGTCTTAGTTTTTACTGTATAGCGCAAGTTTTTTTTAGATGACACTTTCGGCTTGTTCCTGAAGATTAAGTACTAAAAATGTGTTATTAACTGTTGAAATTAACATTAGCTAAGATTAATAAATGCTGTAGAAGTATTGTTTAATGTTCATGTTAACTAATGTACTTAACAAATGTTAGCAAACGGTACCTTATTGTAAAGTGTTACCTATAAGTGTTAATGGAAGTTGCTGGTTACTCTCTACGCTAACCTTTATATACCCTTGTTAATTATCTCTGCATGGAGGAAGTAATTTTACCCACACCCTGTTATTTTCATTCAGCAAAATTGTAAAATGTTTTTTACTTAGGTGCTTAGTTATTGGCAGCATACATACAAAAAAGTGCCAGTACTTTTTTACCATGAGATGTTAAGTTAAGTTTCATCTTTTTTTTTTTAAAGAAATTATTAAGTAATGTGTTTGCTTGGCTCATACTTGCACTGTGTATTAGTATTTTAATATTTTAAGGTCTGCTTTAAAAAATATCTATATTATTTCATAGCTGAGTAACATTAAGTAAGTTCTTCAGTTGTTTACCTAAGTTTAACATGGGATAAATCATGAATTGCATGTCCAGCATTCACTACACCCACTTACTTTTTAGTGCCATCTGCAACTGTGTATGGCAAATTAAAAGCGTAAACGCATCACTTCACACGCCGGGTTTGCTCAGTTATTCACCCGCCCCCATTGTATGTGTGCGTTTCAGCGGGCCGCGGCTGCAGGTAATAGCCCCGCCCCTCCCCCAGCCCGTCCGAGCTCCCGCATTATCAAAGAGTTCAATGAACGCGACGGTAATTTATGTGCTGAGGAGAATCCGGAGTTCGCGAGGGTACCGGCTACTTAAAGCTAACGGTACGTGATAAAGTCGGAATAAAGCAACGGAACTTTCTACGGTCGTAGTTTGAATGAAACGTGAGTTTTACAAACGTTTTCTGTGACGAAGAGCCGGGCTGTTTTCACACATTCCTCACGGGATTTACTTCGGAGGAGAATCGTATTGTTCTTGAATCCCAGTGAGACACTGAGAACGATGTTGGACAAACAGGTTTTACTTTCAAATATGTTGTTTTCAAAGAACAGACAGAGATATAAATAGAAAAGATTGGCAGAAAATATATTTGTGAATATTTTGAAAAGACGTATTCGTTGAAAAAGGGAATGTGTGACGTTTACTGCAATGTATTATGAAGTGATTTTGATGAAACTGTTCGTGTTGTGATTTTTTTCAAATGAAAATAACTGGACCGCGTTTCTGTCGCAAGATTAATCTTGTGCCGTTTCATAACGACTGATCGTGTGATATATATGAATGCAAAGAAAGTTGTTGAAACTTGAAACTTTGGAGACAAACTTTATCTTGCTTCGGCCTATTGAGTGCCTAATAGCTGTGCACCTGCAGAACTGGGCCATTAGCTGTACCAAGTTACTCGTTTTACTCCCATTTTCCATCAACTTTTTATTTTAATGTTAGTAAATAACCTGTGTTGACACACACACATATAATGATGTAATAATATGATATTTTTATGTGTATAACAATGCCTTAATGTAATACACATCATAAGTCATACGTTTCAGATTTGATTTCTTTGTGGCACTAAAAGATTCGTTATTTTGTAAGTGCAGCATATAGACAGTTAACTTATTAAGAATCACTGGCAGAAACCTTAACTGGTCAGCTGTAGTCACATGTCAAAATGCACTGATGTGAGATCTGGCTAAACCCTCGGTCGGGTCGGCTCCAAATCAAACGGACCAGACTAACAGGCTTTGGCACGCATAGGAGAGAAGTCATGGGAAAGTCTGTTTCTCTTTTATACTTACTGCATGGTAAAAGTACATGGTATGGACAGGTAGAATTTGTTAAATTGAAATAAAGCATTTGGATTATCATGTTGATATGTATAGATGAAATGGTCTTACATTTTCATGCCACTTATGTAAAGAATTCAGCATATTAACAAGTTAATTATTTTTAAATGAGGTGAGATGTTTTTCTGCAGAGATAAATTGTTTATTACTCCTAGATAAAATCTTTCTTAATTCTAGCCTTCTAGCAACAAATGAATCATTTCTGATGTGACTGCAGTGGTAACCGACCAGGCTAAATTTGCCCTGTGGTTGAAGTTGTGTTCTCAGCCCCTCTCTGTGCTTTGGAGAGAGTGTGTAGGGTACTGGCCCAGATTCAGGTGGCCTCACAGCTTCACAGATGGTATGAGGGAATCGCAGTTGGTTGTGCCAGGCCAAAGCGATGCTCACTAGTTTGTGCTTACAGGAGAATGACTAAACTCTCCAACTGTGGGTCATATACCCTGATCCCATGGTATGTGATCTGTGACGTGCCATGTCATGCATCAATTCAGGTTGATCTTTTGTATGACAAAATGTTGTTTTGTTTTTCACCTTGTTTTGCTTGGATGTGAGTAGTGGAATAGGATATCTAAACATAAGGACTCTGTATGTGTCTGGCTGTATCCTGTGCTTGGCCACCCCATATGCGTATACCTCATCCTTCCAAAAACAGCATCGGGTCTAGGTCTCCATGGCAACCGCAACCCACCCTGTCTTATTTCTGTATAGTGGAAAATAACTGCTCCAGCCTGGACCTGTGCTTCCTCAGCATCAGGCTCCTGCTGTGGGATGATGTCAGTCTGGGACTTGTTGGAAAATGAGCCTTTCTGTTTCCTATCATCCTGTTAAACTTTGCTTATTTTGTCTTACAGCTGCTAGTGTGAGCATTCAAGGGTTGCTTGTCCTTTTATACCCCAGAAGGCATCTTTTAAACTAGGTTAAGGCTGATTACATAAGCAGAGTAATGTCTTATTAATATAATTAACTGGACAGACAAAATCCCAAACATAGATTCCACTGTACCTTATCAGTCTAAATGGTTTTGTTTATTTGGCATCTAGAGACAAAAATTGAAACGTCTTTGATAAAATGGGCTCCAAATCACTTGCTAATGTAAATAGTAGCAACACTATTCAGGCCAGATAGCTGACTTGTTTATCATTCATTTTCAGTAATAGAAATGGGGTGCCAAGACCATCAGGCTCATCCAACCGCACCGTCGCCTGGCGACATGTTTCCCTCAAGCTTTTGTCCCTGTTGCATATTTTCTCACTGTTGGTTCAAGTGAAGTTTTGGCAAAGCTGTCGGTGTCAGACTGAGGTGTGAAGCTTTTCGGCAGTGAGACATTACAGACTTCATTAGTGGCACAAATGTGCCCGGGTGGATTGAAAATGTCAAGATAGCTGCGTCAGAGGTGATGGCTGGGAGGGATGGAATTCTCTCACCCCTGATGGCTAAACAGACATTGCTGTTCCCAGCAGAGCCTGTTTTTTTTCTAGGAATAAACCTTTGACACCTTATGTTGGATTGTGTCAAGGGATCCATCACCTGCAGTTTCTTGGCAGTACTGGTTTTCCTA
>JAZGTI010003147.1:0-32684 GCA_036877585.1 Botia kubotai
CAGGATACTTAATATGAGACAAAAACATTTACGTCCCCACTCATCGTGTACGTCCTCACGCATTGGCGTCATCAATTGTGATCGGTTCCTAAGATTGGCCAAGTTTAACGAGTACCAATCGAGTCATAAAATGTGATTATCGGCCGATACCGATCTTCGGCCGATCGATCAGAGCATCCCTAATGAAAACTAATAGAGCCTGTAACTGTATGCATTGTGTTCTGCAAGGCAAGTCTTTGTGTTCATTAAAAGAAACACATACAGTTTTGGAATGAGTATTTTCATTTTTGTGTGAAAAAGTATTAAAACTATTTCTTTACCATCTTTACGACAGTCAATATGTTTCTGACAAATTATTACAACAAAAATGACACAGACTTTGTTTGTATGCGTGAGAGAGAGAGAGAGAGAGAGAGAGAGAGAGATAGGGAGAGACTAATTAGCTTCTGGCATTTCCTGTTGTAGGAATTCTGAGCATTTGATTTGTGGAATATTGGACATTTAAAACAAGTCCCTATGAACTAAATAGATTTACTGTAATAGAACACGGTTAGTGTTAAAAATGTGACCTGACTAATGAATATTCAAGAAGTTCCTGCTGTGCAGTTGGAACATAAGTCGGAACATAAGTCAGAACATAATTCAGTTATGTAGGTAGCTAGCTGAAAATATGTTAACAGTTTAACTAATTTTCTCAGTGAGATTTCTTTTAAAACTGTCATTCCACAACAAGAGTAGTTGACCTGCTAACAGTGGCCATTTTGCCTACTCTGACAATGCAACATGAGTTGTGTAATGATTTGTAATGAGAAATCAGTTGTAATTCGAGAAATCACATGTTAGATGTGTTTGCAATCATGTACTTAAATATGTTTGGGACCCTATGACCCATGTTTTTGTTCTTATTTGCAAGAATGGTGTTTGTCCAGATGTAGTGAGCTTCACTGTGTACAGCTCTTAAGAAGTAAATATGATGGTGTCACACCGTTGCTTGGGCGTGTTTGTGCTTCCTTTTCTCTGTGACCCTACATGACCATTTGAGCTGAGCTGTTTGTATGTCAGACACGCACACATACATACGCTCCCTCAGAAGACCAAATGTCACCCTCCTCCTTCTGCTGTCCTCTGTGTAGCCCACACTAATCAGTTCGGCTATAGTAGCAGAGGCCTCCTGGAGAGCTGATGGTTTGTAGCTTTGACTGAAGGAGTGACATGGGATGCTGGTCCAAAGTCTTTCAAGGACTCTGATCTGCAGTGTCAAACTTATTGTATGCTTTGGCGTTAATATTATTGCACTTTTTGCTGCACATCTCTTAGTAGTATATGTCCCGCATTGAATAGTAGATGACCTGTTGTTGCCATGGAGATGGACTTAGTCATAGAGCCATAGTGACAGATGGAGTAGGATGCAGAAAGTAGAGGGAGTGGTCTGTCTTAGAGGATGCAAATCCCCCACTGCACCATTGGAAAAGCCTACAAAGTGCATCCCTCTAATATGCAATGTGTGCTAGTAGATTATCTCAATACCCAGCAACACTGAGTTGTCTGATTAGTACTTATTAAACAATAAACAACCTGCTTTCCCAGTACTAAATAGGTTTACAGCTTTAAATAAGTCTACAGCTTTAAGCCTAGTCTTGGACAGAACTAAAGGTCTGTATGGGCAGTAAGTTTAAAGGCTGAATCCGCACGTAAACAATACCATGTGAACCGACCCTTTCCAATATATATTTACTTAATCTTTTATTACATGAAAATTATGAGTTGGGTTAAAATGAAAAGACAGACAGAGCATTTATACATTGTTTATTTAAATTTTATTTAAACACATAACTTTGTTGGGTCCCATTGGGCTTGGGATCAGTGACCCCACTCCCCTCAACTGCCCTAAAATATCAAAGCTGGCCCTTTTTTCTGCCCCCTCCAGTGCTGTGTCAGTCTCAGACTGGGTTAGAAGCACCTCTTCCAGGTCAGTGCTCCTCACTCCATCAATGATGGAGGTTGAGAAAAGGAAGAGAGGACAGTGATGAGCAGAGAGAGCTGGATAATAGAAACAGAGGTGGGGGAGAGAATGAGAGGTCAGGCTGACAGACGAAGAGCTTGGGGATTTATGGCAGGCCAACTGAAGGACGGAAGAGAAGCACAATAGACAGGACCAGGGGGTGGGGGTTATGGTACAGAGGCTGTGTCTTAAGACTGCATGTCATTGAGGTCTTGCAAGTACTGAGAAAGTACTGCAGTTTCCATTAGCAAAAGTATTTGTCAACTAAAACATCCCTAAAGGTCATACTACTGGCCATTATCAGTACTAGTTAACCTATATACGTATTTCAATGATTGATGGGGATACTGTCTTGAGAACTAGTACCAGATTGGCCAATGTAATGCCGTTATATATATACATATGTTTTCTATCTCAGAGGATTCTTCACAGTGGATTTGTAGTCATGTAGTGATCTCTTAAAAGCTTGTCAGTACAAAGCAAGGATGCATACGTAAAATTCAGGCATGTGGAAACCACAAAATGACTGTGCTGAAATGCATGAGCTTGAGAAGTTATTTTTCAATCTCATTGATAGTAACTGTGTTATTGCCTAATCCCAACCTTTAAACCATCAAAGCTTGGAATAGATTTATATCAAATCATTATAAATGATTGATCCCTAGACCTGAGTACCTTCTTTAGTTTTACTCTTCTTAATAAGTTTTTGTGGCAGCAATGACTGTTTGACTGTAGCTCAAATAGTGCTGTGTAAAGTAGTGCTCAAACTTTACTATGTAGGAGCAGGGGTTTGTTCATATGACTTCATTCCTAAGTATGAGCAATGCTAATAGCAATGCTTGCCCTAGTGAACACCACTAATTAGACAAACCAACTTTTTTGTTGTGATGGAGAGCAAGCTCAAGAGTTACAATAAATGGAGGTCAATATAGGCCTTTGAGGAAAGGTCCTCAATAAATCGTCTGTGATCTCAAGAGGACTTTTTAAATGACTTTTCTGTGAATGGGGAAACAAAGCAGAACAACAGGCTTGATTTACAGTGTGTAAATTAAGTCTTTTGTCAGTATTTGGTCACTGTGCTGTCCTGGTCTACCCTGTCTCTACTCTTACTCAGCAACAAGTTCTCTTTAGAGTCATGTCACAGAGCAGTGTGTCAACCCACAGCGTGCTGAGTTCTCTTACATTTACTGGGTGGCCTCTCCCTCACCCAGGAAAATGAAAAGAAACTGAAATTGGGGGGAGGGCAAATGACATAGAAAAGGAGAGAGAAAAGAGAAGGAGAGACCTCCAGTCACTTTGAAGATTCTTTCTGGTTCCTGTGTCGTGCTGCTCCCCTGTGGGACAAAAGGCCATTATGTGAACCTCAGGCATGGGGCTGTAGGGGGGTATTGTGGGACTAGAGTGTTGGGCGGCAGGGCTAGATCCCCCGTCTATTGATCTGCTTGGTTCTTTCTGCCTCACCCCCTCCACTACAGCCAGGCTTACCAGCTGTCTGCTTTACGCCTCTCCCAGCCTCTTCAGTAAGTCACAAAGACAGACACACACAGGAGATCATATGGGCCCAAGCATTTGCATACTTATTGGACTTTGACAATAGTGTTGAAGCAACTAACATTCACTAACATACGACCATGCACATAAATTTATGAATTTTTGCAATATTTGCACATGCTGTTGTGCAGACAAATGAATGTCTAAGGCCATGCTTGCGTGCACACACTTGTTTGGCATAAAAGTGATGGCAGTGTGCACATTCAGTGTGCTACCAAGAAATCAGAGCGCTGTATAAGTGGATGACCTGCAATTTGTGGTGTGACCTTTACACATAAATGTATGCACATTTATATGTAGATTTACTTTAACCAATATGGCTTACATAAACGTTGATCACAATTAGGTAAGTCATGATTATAGTTTTTAGATTAAAGTCATAAAATCATAAAGTCATAAATCAGTGACTGTCACAGAAATGTGAACACACTGGAGTATTTAAATAGCTTGTAGAGTGTGTAAAAGCTGCCATGAATGTGATACTTGCAGTGTGTTGGTGCAGTGTGTTGGTGTAATGTTCTGGCAGTGTTGCCAATGATTTGTGAAGAGACTAGGGCCAAAAATGGGCTCCATGCAAGTAGAGGTGGTTGGCAACCCATTGCGATCTTGTTGTACCTTCTTTACCTGTGTTCTTGCATTACTGTGGTGACAACATACCTCAGTACTCAAGGGTAACATTACAGTTACCTTGTAATATCCAAGCAATTACACTAAATGCGCTATCTATTAGGGCTGGGTATTGTGACCAATTTGGTGATTCAATTTGATTCTTATTTATATGGTTTAAATTTCATATTAATTTATTATCAATGTTTAATTAAAAATGTTAGTTTTGCAGACATGGAATCCATATTTAATTGTAAATGCTGCTAACAGAAACCCTCCTGCTTAGCTACATTTACTGAAATACAGTACTGTTAATGTTTACTGATAATGTACATTAACAATAGGCCCACACAGGACAAGAGGTTAATACAGATAATATTCACGTTAGGTTTGTCACACTACTTTGAAGTGGTAATGTTTTGGCTGTTTGCCTCTTTACTGAAAGACCACACATACCTTCATAATGTTTTTTCCTTTATGTGTGTTGGTTATTCTGTTTTGCAAGTTTAGCCTAACTAAAGTTAACTGTGTAGCAGCTTTATGATTATGCATCATTAGGTGCAAGTTTAGCTACTAAGATTGCGTGTGGTCTCTTGGTCATAACGCCTGACTTCAGCTTGCAATGAGGGAACATTTTAGCAATTACAGTACTGTAAAGAGCTTTGGATTTGAAAACCACTACCCTAATTCCTTCCTCTTTCTCACACATATGCAAACACACTATCCAAGGGGGGAAAAAGTTTGGAGATTGAGTGCACTGGGGGTCCAGAAAGTGGTGGAAAGCCTCCTCCCTTTGTCCCTTTGTCATCTCTGGTTATCAGTGTTATCAGGATTATCACAGATAGCTTCTTTCTCTTCTACCAGTCTTCTTTTTTTAACCATCAGGTCATATCATTCATGCACATGCTCACCTTTATGTATGTGTGTGTGTCTACAGGGGACATCACAGCACTGAGCGTCAAAGGGTTTGACCAGCAGAAAGTTCGCTGTCATCTTTCGTATGATGGCCAACACGGTGAGTTCCAACATGTGTACATGGGTCTGTGGTGTAAAATGTGTGTGGATCATTCTTCTATTAAGTACATACAATTAAAGTGCCCTGTATGAAAGAAAGGCTGGCTTATTTCTAAGGCTCATTTCTTGAACATTTTTTAAACCTGCCTATGCGACGTCACGTTGATTAAATCCTAGTGACATGCCCTGTCACAAGCTCTGAAAACTCTAGATTCTTACAGTCTTTCACTAGCTATCACCACAAATATGATTTAGCCCTTTGATCGAGAGTTCATATGGTCGTTTTAACATTCATACAGAGTGAGGAAAGCGTATCTCATTTCCTAGCAGTATCTCATATCCCGCTCTTTAGCAGCAGTCATACCCTAAAAAAATAGTTTATGCCAGAGCTCAGAGCTTTATCCAGTAGTTTATGAAGTTATGAGCATGCACAGTAGCAGACAGTTCTGGTGATACTCTGCTGCTGCGTGATATTATGCTATCAGTATAGAGACAGACCTCTATACTAATGTAGTATGCTATATCAAACTCTGCTACAGTCTGTTGTGTTATAAATTCAGTGATCTGAACCCTGTGGGACATATTACTGACAGTACTAAAGAAGACATGGGAACATATAAATTAAAATACTTCTTTGCTTTTTAGGTATTGAATTCATATTTTGCTGTAAACATTATTTATGGCAATCATTTGTGTTTCATAAAAAGACGTTTGTTTAAACGATAAAACAACAAATGCAAAATGAAAGCAACATATTTGGAGACTTTTCAGTTTTTAAATGTTAGTGGAGCGTGTCTATAGTTAATGCATTACACTGCACCTCTGAGACACCTGTGTAAACTTAAGTGCACTTGACATACATTAAAATTATCTGGTGATCAGTTGATTAAAAGTGATGCAAGAAGGATATTTTGTTATCCAATCCAGTGACATTCATAGACTTGCCAAATGCTTTTTTAAGCCCACAGACTGATTTTACAATTCACTTTCAAACCTCTTCCCCATCTTAGGTTGGGACTACAGCACTGTGTGGAGATTTGAAGGCCTTTCTGAACCAAAATCTGAGCAAAGGTAAAAGCTAGCCTCTGCAATTCACACCTCAGTACTTCCTTAAAATAAAACTTTCATAATTACCTTCAGAAATAAGTTAATAAGCTCAAAGAAAGGTTGAATTCTTTACTTACCTTCACACAGCTTTACTTTCCTTATGTTTATATTTTCCAGTCAGGCATAAATAAAATTGCAGGCAATTACTGGCATGCAGTAAACTTTTATGCACTACTGTTGTCTTTTACTGGCTGTGTTCAAAGTTAAAACGTGGGGTTCTGTCAATGAGCAGTAAAACTTCAGGAAATAATTACTTGTATATTGCACCACATACTTGGACAGACGCTGTGTGTGGATCACCTAGCATCATATATTACTGTATTATATTAGCAATGCTTTATCCCATCCCTGCTGAATGTGCAGAGACATATTTGGAAATAGTTGCAGGGGTATTTGGAAATCCTGTTTGTAAACGGTCTATATTTTTACAATTTTGTTGGTGTTACTAGTGGCGCAGTTACTCACTGTAACAGAAATCAATAAAACTTTCTTCTCAGTCTTTGCAAGTTAGTATGTGGTTTGAATGCATTTTAATTCAGTTATTAGCAAGCACAATTTCAATGTGTTCACATATATAGCTGTCCATCCATGACAGCTCTGTGCTATAGCCACATGTGTGTAATGTAGCTTCCAGCTCAGACCACTATCACAGTGTTAGCTCAGTGTGAGAACGTGTTCAGACCGCTTCATTGTGCAGCCACTCATCTGTTCAGCTTTCCTGCTCTTTGGGGCTTTCCGCTCTCAGATCAGTCCAGGCCAGAGCAAGCGAGCACCCATCCCTGCTCATTCTTTGAGTGACCTGCACAGGCAGCACTGTGTATTTGAAGGAAGAAGTCCTGCCGCAGATTGGGACACACTCTTAGCGAATGCGGCCGCTGTGAGAGCGTTTCCCACTCTGCATGGGTGAAAGTCCACGTGTTGGTGAATGGACTTCCTCTGTGCTCACCCGGCAATGCCTGGCGAGCCTCTCAAGTTTCCCCTGAATGGTAACAAGGGACAGAGAGAGAGATAGATAGAGAGAGAGAGAGAGAGAGAGAGAGAGAGAGAAAGAGGAACAGCAGATCCCAGCCCGCTAAGGAGCTTTGAGACATGCTCTCCACTCCTCTTCAGGTAAATCCTGCATCTCAATTTTCTCTCCCTCCCTCTCTCTCTGTTTCATTGCATTCAGAGATTGTGTAGGAGCAGCTGGGAAAGCTGCATGTGCATCTGGATGGCACGAGGAGGGAAAAACTCTCTGTTCTCTCTTTCTCTCTCTCCCTCTCTGTTTCTCTCTCTCTCTCTCTCTCTCTTTCTTTTTTGGGTCACTGTGGAAGTTCCTTCACAGCTCTGTATGGGGGAGGGGTGGTGTGGGCTTCTCAGTCTGTGTGTGGGACTAGAACATGGACTTTTCATTAGAGGACAAATAGTTAGGGTGAGAAGTATGGAAGTGCTTGTTCTCCCACTTCACAAACAAACAGGTACATTTGGAATTTGGAGGAAGTTGTACACGTCTGGCAACACTGTATGTTAAATGCATTTAGGGGCTTTCTGTTTTTATTTCTATATGTGATTGTCAGAGGGTGTGTAATTGCTTACATGAGTTTATTTTAGCAGCAGATCAGTTGGTGAGATGTTGCTCTGGCACTGATGTGGTTTAGAGTCTTGTTGATGTCTGCTAGCATGTGCTGACGTTATGCTGACTGTTGACTTTTTCAATTGTATCTTTTACCTACATGCTGAAGTTTTCATGATGTCTTTATGCTGTTGCGTATGTCTTAAATGTATGTTTAGATCATATGTGTGCATGATTGTAATGTTATACAAACACTGAGCACATTGTGTGTATTATAAAGTAACACACTGTCTGCAGTATTGGAGTGTGTGTGTGCTAGACTGCTGCTCAGCTGTATTCTAATGTGGCTTTGCTCATTGTTGCCTTAAAGAGCGTGTGGCATGAACACATTTTATACTGAAGCCCGGCTCAAAACCCCTTTTAGATGCTGTAGTCCGGCTGCTGACCAACAATCTAAAGCACCCTGGAGAGGTTCTTTACACTAGCCATGACAGTTTTTTAGTTGTTATCATATAATACATTGCCTTTTTATACAGCTAGAATAGGGTGTTTACTGTGGGTGTTTTGTAACCCTAAACTTCCCTTCAGTCTCCCTGTCAGTTGTTGTCATATTAAGAGCATACAGTGGCCTCAGAACAGCGTTCTTTGTTGGGTTACGATTGGTCAAAAATGTAATCAAAAACTGCTGTTGTAATTTGTTGAAAAGTAAGGAAACAACCTTTAATTTTATTAAAACAACCTTTCATTTGTCATTGGTGCATACAAGTGGTTACACTACACTTTGTGTTCCATCCACTTCCATTTATACACATACACGCAGGAGAGTGGCACGCAATTGTGTGCGTAGAATTTTTTTTTTCACTGCATAAAAAAGTATATGTTTGGTGAACTCTGACCTGTGAATTTGTATAGCGAAACACTTGACACAGATTTACAGCTTGACTGAGAAGACAGCTGAAGTGAACAGGGTGAAGTAAACAAGTGCTGTGATGCAGAGATTTTATCAGGATGGAGATTTTCTGGAAATTTTTGTGAGTTAGCAGGCATGCATTGAGTGGGAGTTCTTGGCATGTGCCGTCCCATTCAGACAGTGCAGGGTGTGTTCAGCCTTTGTGCATGATTGCAGGGCTCATTTGCATGACTTTGCATATACCACAATCATTATGTAATTTGCAGCTATTTTGTAAAGACACCACAGAATTTAAAGAAATTTTGAAAAATTTTGGGAGCTTTTCAAATATGCTCTGCCACCATGCTGTGACCTTCGCTCACACATATCCTAACTACACAGCAGTCACTTTCCAAGAAGTATTCAATGCCAAAAGACCTGCTATACTCTGACCCCAAAAGTAGTTGGAGACTTTAGCCATGCCTAAAAATGTAGAAATGTCATTGCATTACATAACAAAATATCAAACCCAGTAGCTGATTGTTTCTGGATATATGAAGTTCACACGTGTCACAGGTTCCTGACAGTATCTGTGAACATGCTTCACTAATGTTTTAGTACCAGATGATGTTCAAAACCTTTTTGTCTTCATATTGAACAGAGAGTGTACTGTACTGAAAACAACCAAACTTTGCTGTAAAAGTGTGCTTGAATATTCTTTTTTTTTTTTATAAATGCCACTTAGATATAGATAAAGATATAGATATCCCCACTGTTTTCAGCCAGAAGACATTGGACCTTTCAGTAGACAAAAAAAATTGGATAAGTAAAATTGCATTAAAACGGGATGCATAAGGAAGTCACCATTTCCCTTTAGTAAATGGCCCACACATAATCCATAAGCTTCTGAGGCTGAAGGGTCTGTTTGTGCATATCAGCCTGACTGTGTTTGTGTGTTTGCAGGCAACATTTCCCTGGTAACATCCAGCTACAGCCCAGCCACCAAGATCACACTAGGAGCGGTCAACTCCAATGTGGGAGCCCAGATGGTGAGAGTCACACCAACACACAGGCCCACTGTGTAAAAAGCGCTTAAACACATGCAAACAGGCATCCACATTTACAAAACACAACTAGGGCTGGCCAGTATAGCTATCAGAGTATGTTTCACTTCTTTGATTCTGTTTGAGATATAGTTAGAAATATACAGTTCTTGTGTCTAACCTGTTTTAAAAAATGTAAAGGCATTTTTCAATTTCTATTTTCAAATAAAGAAACTGTTCGAATGCATTAAAATCCAAACCTTTTTATATTGTTAACACAATAAAATATAATATATGGTAAATAATTTAATTTATGACAGCCCTAATAACAGCAAAATATTGCACACCATGTACAAAAAAACCTTTCAATATTTTTGTAATTTGGATTTGATATTCCATACTGCAGTTTGCACTGTGGCCTGAAGAGGGCAGTCATAGTCTTGTAATTAACATTCTGCTTCTGTGCACACACTTCTACAGCATGTGCTTGTTTTCATTGAACTGTAAATGACAGAAAGATGAGGTTTTAAAGCAGGAAAACTGTTGCTCTATGGAGAGTTAAGAGGCAATGAAAAGACCTTGAAGAACTGATGGAGTGATAAAACCAGGTAGAATCTTCCACGAACATAGATGGTGTCAATTTATCAATGTTGATTAATGTTAGAACACTTCTAACTCTTCCGAGTTCTAGTAGGTTCTTCCTCAAGAGTCTGGAATAAAACTGCAGTACCTGTTTGACTAAACAGTGAGGCAAACAAAAAAATAAATAAATAAATAGGGCAGTGAGAAAAGAACTGTAGAGTCTGGGAAACTTAAACTTTAAACCTGGCATCATTTTAATGCCACACTTTGCCTTCATCCACAACATTCTGTTACTGGGCTTGTTGTTGAAAGGTGGAGCAGCTTACTGTGGCTTAAAAGAAAACAGAACTGCGCTGATTGCCTGCACCTCTGCTAATGAGGCTATTAATGAGTGGATGGCATGAGAGACCCTGGTTAAGACCCTCACTTGTTCATTCCAAATGTGTGGCTCAGTTTTTGTTTAAACACACTGATTCCTTTCCAGCTCTCTATTACACACACACAAAATCAAATCCTCTACACTCAATGTCACCTGCATATCAATAACATAATGGAATGATGGTATGCAGGAGAGCAGAGATGAGATTGAGGCTGTGATCGAAATGAAATACTAGCTTACTGCATACTGCACAGTATACACTGTATACCGGTATGTGATACAGTACAAAATATACAGTAAATGTAAAACATTTAAAACAATGATTGTTGTCAGATGACCATGTTAAATTAAATTGTTGTATTTCAGTTGCATGTCTGAAGTCTTTTAAATTTTATGAAGTGTTTAAAACTGGCTATAAATGTATCTGGTTCATTTGTCACACTGGTAATGAGCACTCAGGTCAAGCGCATTGCATTGTGGGATGTGCTTGACTGCATACTTCACATTTTGACAAATGTAGTGGGTGATCTGGGAATTCTACACATACAGAAAATCTACAAACGATGCACAAAATGCATGCTGCATAATGCAGAAGCACCAGTGGTACGGTACTGTGCCATTCCAGAAATAGCGATGAAGATTTTCTCTCGTAATGGTGATGGGTGAAGGCGTCGTTGCTGTGGCTGGCAGAAGGCCCTGTTTGCTTTCCCCAGGGGTTGTAGCACACTAATGTATGTGGAGAAATTTAGGTTAGCAGTAAAAAAGCAATTCATAAGTAACAAGAAGATGCAAGGAGAGAGGTGGAGATCTCTCAGAGTGAAGCTTTACAGAACAAAAGACTGGCAGTCGCTGTAAGCGATTTTAATTTTGACAAATATAGACATAATATATTTTGACATATATTTGACATATAGACAATATTTCATACAAAATATACAGCCACCCAAATATTAGTGTAGTTACAGTATCTATTTGAATTATCCAGCCAGGCCCTAGCCTTGCTTGGCCAGACCTTTGACTGCGGCAAAAGGTCTGATGCTTTAAGTATATTAAACTGGCCAATAACCACACACTTAGACAGAAGCAGTTGTCTGAGTGACATAAGACAGTGCCCATAAAGATAATAAATGATACTGCTTAAATCCTGATACAGGCAAAATATCAGTGCTAGTACTACTCAACTTCAGTGCTGCATTTGACACTGTTGATCACAACATTCTTCTTGGCAGCCTGGAAAGGCTTTGTAGGTTGGTCCTCCAATGGTTTTGATCATACTTAGAAGGGAGATTATGTGAGTATAGGTGACCATAAGTCTGAGTGGACATCCATGAACATGCAGAGGCCGAGAGGCTCAATTCTTGCACCACTCTTTTTTAACCTGTATATACTCCCTATTGACAACAGCCCTATTGACTCCCTTTGCCAATGCATTGAAATTAAGAGTTGGATGTGCCAAAACTTTCTTCAGTTACACATACAGAAAACTGAAGTTATTGTAAACAAAGATAAAAAAATCCTGAAAAGGTGAACCCATGCCTTCACTGTAGGGGTCAAACAACTAAAAATCAAGTCTTGGTATGATTTTGGATTATGATTTCATGCCTTGGTTTCAGTAGTCAAAACAATAACTAAATCGGCATATTATCATCTCAAAAATATTGCAAGAATTAGATGCTTTTTTTCCTGTCATGATGTCATTCAATTTGTTCATGCTTTTATCACCAGCAGGGTGGACTATTGTAATGGCCTTCCCTGCCTTCCCAAAAAAACAACATTAGACAATTTAGAACATCTGAACATATCACACCAGTCATCAGGTCTTTACACTGGCTTCCAGTTATATTTAGGATTGACTAGGATTGAGTATTACTGCTTATTCATAATTCACGCAATGGCCTAGGACCTCAGTACATTGCAGATATGCTCAATGAATATAAACCTAACAGATGACTCATTAGGATTATGCCAGATAAAAACACCAAGGGTTCACTCAAAACAACGGGAGTCCGCTTTTAGCCATTATGCAGGTGCTCCAACAGTAGTCACATTCAAATCCAGACTCAAAACACATCTGTTTAGCTGTGCATTTACTGAATGAGCACTGTGCTATGTCTGACTTAATTCTAATTATGGTTGTGTATGAAATGTGCTATAAATAAACTTGTCTTGCCATGGAAAGCAGTCAATCAAAGTTAATTTTTTGTTTTAAGTTCAAGTGTTCGAAAAAGTCTTCCGGTATTTAAATATGGATCAGATCAACCCTATCCTGACCGCTTGCCCCAAAGAAAGCAAAAATGATCTTCAAATACATGCATTGAACTGTGTTAACCTGTGTAAACATCAGCTGGAATTTGCATGTCCTTTTCTTTCTTTCTGCAGATTTTAAGCACACCACAGAGAGTGTCTCACCCTGGAAATATCCTCATTGGCAGCCCATTTACGCCACACACAACACCGGTTGCCATGGTTACTCAGGCACATCCTCCCAAGGGCCATGAGTGGACCCCAGGGTGAGCGAACACACACCTCTCCCCTTACAACAAACACCTTTTAATGTGAACACTTGATGTTTAGAGCGCCCCCTACTACTTATTCTAGAGATAAATGTCTCCATCTCAAAGTTTTCAACATTATCACTGGACATTATCACTTCATCTCCTGTCTGATGTTTTTCCCCTCTATCTCTAAGTCTGCCTCATGGTTGAGTTGAAGTGTTAACTCAGTAACAGTATCTTTGAGTAATGCACAAAATCGTTTATTTACAGGAGAGACTAGTAAGACCTTGTGCAAGACCTAGTAAACTGGACCTGAACCTGAACCTTGAATCTGTTTGACTCTATTACTGTCAAACATCCATCTCACTGAAACAAGGGTTTTACTTTGCCCAAGTGATTTAAATAAAAAACTCATGTGTTTGTTTGTCTTTCTTTGTAGGAGCAAAAAACGGACACATGACTACATGGATTCGTATTACTCGGACAGGTGGGCTTCTCTCAGAACGAATTCATTTACATTTTAAAAACAGCTAAAATGTCTTGAATTATTCTTGAAAAAATACTAAATATAGTAGTATTTTGTATAGCAAGAAATACACTTAGTTGACGAAAGGGTGATAAATGCAAACATGGTGCTGTTTGCAAAAATAATAATTAATGTGTGTGTGTGTGTTGCAGGGACGGACTGTGTTCCAGTGATTCCTCAATTAGGTAAATGAGCAGAGCTTGGGGACAGCGTTAGTCACACGTCTTTAAATGGACTTGCCTGTGGGATACGTGTGTGTGTGTGTGTGTGTGTGAGAGAGAGAGAACAAATGTTCATGTCTTAGCAGGATTTATGAGGCTCAGATGTTGTGCAGGACAGTAGTGGTTCACAGCTGCACAGACAATTGTTTCAGTGTCCCTAATGAGTTTCTGTAGATAACACAGAAACACACACAACCTCTCCTTCACCTCAGTGTGATGTCACCGGTATTGATGATACAGTTAATGGAGCAGCACCTGGGGAATCTCTCATGTTAGTTGTCTCATTATAACAAGCTAAGGGCTACATTAACAGCTATATTTCACAAAGAATACTGAGCGTCTTTTAGGAGTATTCTAGGGCTGCTTTGTGTGTTTTGTTCATGCTTGATTGTGAAACTGCAGTATTTGTTGATGTTAGTTGAGCACTTAAACATTGATTAATTGATTGATTAATTGAGCTGTTTATGTGTTCAAGGATGGAGTTTTTGTTATTATCATTGTACACAAATAGTAAAAGCTGCAATCTATAATTTTTGCCTTTTTATTGCCATCTCCGTTTGAAACATAAAATTGCAGGTAACTTCATGTAGTTTAGGTATGTTGAAGTTAAACTGACATTTCTTGGAAATCCAAACAGGCAGCTCAAATTATGAATCATTATTATAAATGTACCTTTGTGAAAGGGGTTAGGGTTGTATGATATGTATGATATGTATATGTATAGTTATTGTAAACATGATGATTTTCTTTTATAGTATGATTATAGTATTATAGATTATAGTATGAATATATGATATATCAGTTGGTATATACATATATATATATATATATACACACAATACTGATATTTATTTGTACAATTATTACTGGTAGAATTTACAGATTTAAATTTAAGCCCCCTTAGAAATTATAGTTTATTACTATTAAAACATATTTATAATAATTAATATATGGAACTTTATAGAAAATTCCTTTTGCATATGCTCTCATGAACACTTAACCCCCTATAAACCCCTTACAGTGTTCCATACACACTCAGGCATTTGGAAATTCATGATTTGCTCATACATAAGATTTATTATAATTATTTTCTCTATTAACCCCCATAAAACATTTGACATGTTCTGTTAAATTTTCCGGTTTTATAGTATAATGATTTTCTGTTTGGTCCCCCAAAGAATTTCTGCATTTGCCTCCAGTTCCTCTTATATACCTTGTTGCCCTTCTGTGTGTCTCTTGAGTATCTTCTCTCATCTGCTGCAGTCTGGCAGATGTGACTTTTCCTGTAAAAGGTCAGATGAGCCTCCCTCCTCTTCCATTCCCTCTACACTACCTCTTCATCGCTCCATCACTACCTCCCTCTCTTCCTCACTGTCTTTCTTCTTTCCTTCTCCCTTTCCCTCACTTTCTCTTTCTTTCTCTCTTACTCTCTCACTTTGTTTCTTGTTCCCTCTCTCTCATTTCTGTCGTCTCTCTCTTCGCTCCTCTGTCCATAGACTGTATTTCTGTGATTCTGAAACATTCCTTTCAGGAGGCAAGCACATCTCAGCACTGTTGCTAAGCAGAAATCTGCATATGTGCATGTATATTACACATGGGCAGCCATGAGATCTGCTTGCGTGTGTAAACATCACGTTCACAGTCACATACGCAGAGAGCTGTGTGTGTGTGTTTGTGTCCCTTTTTGTAGTACTGCAGTAGTTCCTCTCAATTCGGTGAGCTGGGGGTCTGGAACTAATTTGTCCTGACGACTGGAACCCCAATGAGTTACCACTGTAACCTCCCCCTTTTCCTCCCATGTTCCTGTCTGTACTCCATTGAGGACTGGTTACATAATTCACCCCACACTGCAGATGCCTTATTTATTCTCTCAGAGACAGACAGAATGAGATAGAGGGAGAGAGAATGAATTGAATTTTCCTACAGATCATTCACATTTGAGTTCTTGCCATCTGTTTTTGTAAACTCATACACTCTCGCACACCCTAGACCCCCTGCGGCACGCATAAACATGTTCACATGCGTGACATCAGTTTGTGCATCACAGCATGCTTAACCAATAGAGAGGAGTTCCTGTAAGTGCACCACATAATGTGATGTTCCCTTAGTTTGTAATGATCGCAGACTGATTATGTAACCTACCTGTACAAAAACAATTGTTTTTGTCAACTGTTTTTCCACTGTTTTTAAACTGTCTCCCTCCTTTTTTCTTTAATAAATGGTGCTGTTTGCTAAGGCAAGCATCACTGTTTCATACTTTGAGTTTAATTAAAAAAAAAAAGTTTGTTAAAACTCAAGGTACAGATCTAACGTCAAACTCCAGACACATCTTCTTCCTTGAGTCTGTTTTTAATAAATCTTGACTGTTGTCCAGCCTGATATAACAACTAAATAACAACGGAAATCCCAGAGTGGGGCACAGCTCATGGGATCATGTACATACAGTCTGACAAGCAACAATCATAAAGAATTATTATAAATTTTACAGTGTGTGCCTATCTTTAATCAGTTGCTAACATGTGTAACAAGAGTGGGCTCTTTTAATTTGCACTTGCAAATTACCACCCACATTTTCTGCAGAAAATGTAATCTAATTTCATTATAGATTTGATTTTTGTTGCTCTTGCTAGTGTCTTCACTGTTGATGTACTTATTTCTCCCCTTTCTACTTTCTCTGTCTTTTTCCATTCTTTATTCCTATTGGTTAAAGACATGAATGAAATGGTTAAGTGTGGTTGTACCCATGAGGTGGTGTCATCATAACATTGATTTAGTCACACACTCTCGCGTACTCACACACATCATGTGTGTACTCGTTTCCTACTTCTGTTGTGAACGTGATGCATCCTCGACATGCATCCTCGAAAGACCAAAAGTGAGGTGATGAAAGAGTGTTAGACCTGTCTGCTGATTGTAGATGACAAGAATTGAGCCCCTGCTTTTACTAGAAGCACGCTACTCTTGAACATGTCGCCTAGAGTTATAAAAAACTTTGGTCATTGGTACAAAACCACCACCATTTATATCTTTTATTTCTCCCAATATGCATTGTTTCTTTACAGAAAACATTTAAGTATAAGACAGTTGCACAAAAAAATTATCAAACTAAAGGGCAACTGTGGCAAGGAACTAAACAAATCCATAAGATGCTAGTAGAGAATTTCAGCTAAATCAGGTTCTGATACACTGGTCAGTTTGTCAACATAGCGTGAACAGTGTCAATGCTATTTGTGTAAGTCATACTAAATTTGTACAGTGTAAATATGACAGAACAATGTATAACACTAAAGGATATTAATTTGACAATTTAAAAACTATAAACATAATCAGGTGTCTAACATTTTAGTTCTTGGTATAGAATATAAAATATATAGATGGCATTATAGATGTCAAGTAGTCCAACAGTGAGCAGGATAGAGTCGATTGTGCCAGGGATTCAAAATTTCAAACGTGTAATAGAGGAGATTAAAAGCTTGGGAGAAACCAGACACGGCTCTCCTGGCTATACTGAGTGAACATAGTGTCAGTGCAGTTCATTACAGACATGCAATAGTTTAATGAGATACGTATATGACAGAAAATGTAAAACACAAATATTAACCAACCTGTAAAATGATTAAGGACCAATAAGGTTCATCTCATGGTGTCTGCTGTGGTTCTGGTAGCTGATAATGTAATAGTTTTAAGATGTTGTCCATCTGGGAATTAGTAGCACTTCAGTGGTGCATGCAGCAATCATTATTTGTTGCTATTTAGTTCAACATATTACCAGTGACAGCATAACAACTTGCATTAACGACTTGAGAAGCTGCTGTGCTGAGAGGCCAATAGAGGAAATTATTGTCATGGGAACTAGATGCATTGGAAACTGGTTTGTCAGCAAATGTATTTGCAAGGTCAAAAAGAGTTTTAAAATAGTTCAGAGACAGATAAAACGACATTGAGGATATTTTGTTTCAAAAACAATCAGTCAAATTAATTTAATCAGTTTTCAGTCTGATTTCCAAAATATAAAGCCTTATTTCTTGACATGTTTTGTGCAAATCACCCTATTCATTCAGGGTCTGTAAAATGAAACTCCAGGTGTCTGTTCTGACTCTCAGTCTCTCCCCCTCTTTCTACAGTAAAAAAATTAAGAGAGCAGATAAGAACGGTAAGGGCCTGAGGCACTTCTCCATGAAGGTGTGCGAGAAGGTTCAAAAGAAGGGCACCACATCCTACAACGAGGTTGCTGATGAGCTGGTGGCCGAGTTTACACATGCCAGCAGCCTGATGCCCACTGACTCGGTGAGTGATCGTGAAGGACTGACTCGAGACATTTTAGCAAGCTACTTTCAATGTTTGTGCCATAATGTCACCCACAGTGTTACTGTAATGTAGGAGTTCAAAGTGGGAGAAGCAGTGTTGTTTAAACTGTTGTATACATAAAAACCAAGCTTAGGTAGTACAAGGTAAGGTACTACAGGCTGATTGTTTGCTACATTAAATAGAATCACATCAACAGCTGCTTTTTCATGCTTATGTTAACATTCTTGGCCTGGGTCGGATGTCTTTTCTCTTGACAAAAGTTGACATGACAAAAGGTCAATCTTGAACATATAACATTCACTCTGTACCTTGTTTACATTAATTAGTCAGGACAGCTAGCATTAGCTTGCAGTTTCATATCTTTAGTCAGCTGGCTGGATAGTGTAGTCTCATATTTATTCACTCTGAAATGTTTTTTTTTATTTCTCATTTTGTCTCTTTACGACAGAATGTGAAGAATCCACTTACAGTATGTCACAAATTAAAAGTGTGACACTATTAAATGGTTTGCAATAACATAGCATGCAAAGCTTACATACTTTCGTAAAGACAAGAATGTGGTTGTCTTAATTTTCTTCACAGGAGTAAATGTTTAATGTCCTGCACCATCCACAGACTAAATAGCTTGATACTAGAGATGATACTAGAGATACTATAAACCTCTAATAGTTCGCAACAAGTAATTCACAAAACCACAGAACGTCATCAGAGGATGATATCACAAAGTGAGATGTGTATAATATTTATAATACTTTCAAAGTTTTTTGCAATCAGAATGCTTGGATTTTTCTTTTGGTGTCTTCAGCAACTCAGAAACGCAGCTCTGTGCATACAACATCTTCCATTGATGAACAGCATGATAGCAGGGGTGTGTTTGATGACATAATCTGTTGGCAATTTTTTATTATGAGTGTTTACAGGGTAGAACCTGTACACACCACTTGGTCAACACAACAGGGGTCACCAACCTTTTTGAAACTGAGAGCTACTTCATGGGTACTGAGTCATACGAAGGGCTACCAGTTTGATACACTCTTCTGAAATAACAACTGAACTTCATGTTTAATAAACATATTTTTAAGATATTGTCATTTTTAAATCTATATAAATGCAAGTGTGATTAAAAAAGAATAACAACAGAATAAAATTCAATTTTAGACGCAGCTCACTAGTGAGTTGTGCTATTTTTAGAACAGGCCTGCGGGTGTCTCATGTGGTCCTTGGGGGCGACCTGGTGCCCGCGGGCACCGTGTTGGTGACCCCTGGTCTAGAGCTTGTGTGCTAACTACTCCATTGTCTAACAGTAAACATCCCTGCCTGTCTCTTAGGCTGATCTTTCAGATATGACAAATGTATACAGTCACTGTTACACCTCATCTAAAATGACCATCAGTTAGTCAGTGTCTGTTTACACAGTGTTCTGTTATGTTCTGATAAATGTTAACAGAGCTGTCCAGATTCCTCCTGTTGACTCTCATGTTAATAGGAACTGTGATTTATCTGTCTGTGCTTTATAAAGAGCAGTGAACACTTCCTGTAGTACTTCACAATGTTCTCTTATCTGGCCACGTCCCAAAAACCTGAACAGAAACTTAATGTTGATCTCATATCATATCTCTCTTATAATGGGAATTTGTGGCTGCGTTGTGACTGATGGCCTCAGATCAGTTCATAAGAACAGTTTCTTCACAGAGTGAGATTGTAGTGAATACTTCTTGGTATGAGTTCTTGACAGTCCACCCAGAGGAATGCTGACTTTCCAGCAGATGTAGCAGGGTTGGGGGTTCAACAGAACATGCAGCATCAGAGAAGCAAAGAAAAAATGCAGAAGAGATGATCACACATGTGCCTTCAGTGCTGTTATTAATAGTGTATTTTCACACGCAGCAGGTGTACGACCAGAAGAACATTCGGCGACGTGTTTATGATGCACTCAACGTGTTGATGGCCATGAACATCATCTCTAAAGAAAAGAAGGAGATACGCTGGATTGGCCTGCCCACAAATTCAGCCCAAGAGTGCCGCAACCTAGAGGTGTGTGTGCGCAAAAGTTGAGTCAAGTTTACTAACACAAATTTACCATATGTTTAAGATCCTTATTCTGATTAAGCATTTATTCAATAAAAGAGATTTACATGTGCCACAGTATAGCATGTTTGGAATAAATGCGAGACATGCTTGACAGGTTATATGTCGGGTATCAACTTCCTGTATCTTGCACTGGACATCAGTAAATACTATAATAAAATGAACTGTACCTTAATCAGCTTAAAAGTTAAGAGTATGTGTGTGTGTGTGTGTGTCTGAAGAGGCCTCTGACACCATCTGTTAGTGTCACATCTGTGGCAGTCTGACAGACAGAAGCAGGGGGTGAGTGGAGGAGGATGATGGAGAGGAAGGGCTGTAGTGGGGGAGCCCACACATGCACACACGTGTGAATACACTCGCACACCTTTACACTATGCTGTAGGTCATCTAAAGCTGTTATCTGCTGTGTTTCTGAACCTGCACACCTCTATAACTGTAGATCTGACTAAATGTGTGGTGACATAATTTTGTGTGTGTGTGGTCATCTTTCAGCTGGAAAAACAGAAGCGTTTGGAAAGAATCCGCCAGAAGAGAGCTCAGCTAGAGGAGTTGATATTACAGGTTTGTACTACACCTGCGTGTATGTGTGCCTGTGTGTGAGATTTGACAGAGTAGCTCCTAAGACAGACCTTGCCACAAACAATTGAAAATGTCTGTTCATTATCTTTGTATTGCTTTGGGGCAACTTCACTCAAATGAAACAAAATTGCCATGCAACTTAGTATCTGCCTAAAAGTTAGTATCATCAACACCAAAACTAACCTCAGCCCACTATCATGTATAAAGAAATTAAGGATGAGCAAATTAAACAGCAGATGAGAAGAGGGAGGAGTTGCATTTACTGCAAGCAGCTGAGGAAAGGAGCAATCTCCCTATATTGATCCAGTTTTTTCAAACAGCATCCATCTCCTGCAGTGAAGCCCACACACACACACAATCACAGACAAATCACCACAGTCTATTTGTGTGGTCATTTTGTAAAGTATCTAGCCCTCGCTGCATTGCATTTTATCAAATAAGCATTAAAAGTCTGAATTACAGATACATATTAAGTAATGCATATTATACTGCAGTTGATTAGAGCAATGAAGTCATAGATGTTTGGGTAGATCAGAAGAGGCCTTTGTCCTGCTGAGATAAAAAATCTGGGTTCGAACAAGGAGCACACTAATTGAAATGCATGGGCTCAGTTAGCATACACATATCTGTGTATGTTCGCGTTGATTACACATTGTCACAGTATTTAATTATCTGATTTAAGTGTCTGATTTAACTATAATTATGGCCCATAAGTCTTCATGTAAATGGTACTGCTGAAAGGGTTTGTGTACATGTTTGGTGATTTGTTCTTCTCTTGCCGTGGAGCAGCAGATAGCATTCAAGAATCTGGTAAAGAGGAACCAGGCCAACGAAGCGTCATCCCAGTCAGCACCCCCTCCAGGATCTGTCATTCAGCTCCCCTTCATCATCCTCAACACAAACATCCGCACCGTCATCGATTGCTCCATCTCCAGTGATAAGTATGAGATTTCTCATGACTCTTTTGTCTGTCTGCTTACAATTTGTTTGTAAACCTACTAAAATGTTTGAAGAAACAGACTACACAATATAAATAACAAACTAGGTTTTGCTTAACTTAAATGAGTGATGTCATCAATTTCTCATTTCCAGTTTTATAACCCCAGGTCACTTATATTTTAATGTCCCATTGCATTGCTACAGTTCTCCAATCATTTTATTTTAAGCATTTATTGTTTTCATCCTGTTAAAAATAAACTTCAGTCACTTGTTTCTAATATTGGGATCTGTTTGGAAAAAACACAGAGCACCAATAATAGTGTCTGCCCTACTTATTGCCTATACCTACCTCTCCTTACCTCCTTACCTTACCAAAAGCAAAGCTGGATAGTCACATAATACTTTGAGCTTTGACTTCAGCTTCGGTTTTGGAACCTGATGAGGCAATTCAATAATACAATTTAAGGGGTTTTGCATGCAAATTTATTTGCCAGCTGCTTAACTAAGATTAATCCTCCAAACAGGTGTGAATACCTCTTTAACTTTGACAACACGTTTGAAATCCACGATGATGTTGAGATCCTAAAGCGAATGGGCATGTCTCTGGGGCTTGAGAACGGTACATGCTCTCCAGAGAACCTCAGTGTGGCCAAATCCTTAGTGCCCAAGTCCCTGGAATCGTATGTCATTGGTGAGTACCTGAGAAACTTGGTTTAGCTTCTTTTCTAATTATTTTTTAGGAATTCAGTTACTGGCTGTATCTTGAATCTGTAAATTCTGATATTTACATAATCTCCCCCTAAATTCCTTTTTCCCAGCAAAAGGAAAGCCAACGTTTTTTTCTTTTATTGTATTGTTGTAACTTTAGTACTGTGGTAACACATTATTGGCATTCAGCTGCCAAAATAGACACAATCAAGATTGGTCTCCACGGTTTAGAAACAGTTGGAAAACAACTGGAAAATTCCTTTGTTATAATAAAAATTCTTAATGAAGTGATGGAAAATATGGTGTCATGGCAAAAAATACTTTTTTTAAAACAAATGTCAATAAATTCTTAATTCACTCATTGTTGACCAGGTTGGCCAACTGTAGTTTTGTAATTTGTACAGCAGCAGTTCTTTTAGCTACAGTTGAATTGGTTCCAACTGTTCTTCACAAATGAAGCAGAAAGCATTGTTTCTTTGAAGATTGTAGGTTTTTGTGTTTTGTTTATAAAATAAATTTAAATATCATGTCCCAACAGGAATGGCCAGAAACTCCAACAGAACACCTCTCAGCCACACAAGGTATGTTTACCACTAGCTTGCATGGTCTCACAACTGTATAACTGTTTAACTTGTAAACAAAGTGAGAGCTGATTGAGATAACACATGATCTCCTGTGGAATTTTCTTTGGAATATAAATACACGTGGGACTTGCTGAGTTGGGTAGACAGGGCAGCCCTTAGGCCGCTGTCTTGCTATAATTACCGTCAGCTTCTGCAATTGTACTAACATTTAGATAACCCCACCTCTCTCCACAGTCACAGCAGCACTGCACCTTCACACACCTCGGAGTCGGGAGGTCAAACACCCAGCTCCTTTAACGAGGAAGAGAATGATGATGATGATGAAGACGATGACAATCCCTCTTCACCAGAGTGAGGCTGTGCTCAGTGGGATGTCGCCCTTGATGCTGGGACAGGATTCCTGAGCAGCGAGGAGTGCCACACAGGAAATAAGATGCCACTCCTCGCTATATTACAATATTTTTAACTTCCCTCACAATCTCTCACTTCCTCTTTCCCAGTTTGGCACAAATCAGCAGGAGTCTTTGGCTCTGGAAGAGACAGTTTGCTGGGTTTCTGTGGTGCTCTTTTAATGCCATCAGCCGATGTGCAAAATGCAGGTTGGGCCTTAAAAGAGAGCGAATAAGTGAAGGTTAACATATTTTTTATGAAATATTCAGTTTCTTTTTCTCTGTGTACTTTCTTTCTCTGCTTGTTATCCAGAGGACTTTCAAATGCTTTCTGAAAATGTATTTATTTTGGTCATATCTGACTATGACAATGTCAGCGTAGTCCAGTGGGCTAGTGCCACTTTATTTTCTTTGTTGTGGGGATCAGATAAGCAATGTCTTGTATTAGGAAGGAATTTACATCCTTGCATTAAAAAATGGAAATTTGTTCTTTTTTATAAATTAATTCAATGTCATTTTGTTGTATTGCATAGTTTATTCACTGTCATTTACTGGAGTTGTTGAAGGAACAGGAAATATTGATGGTTGTCATCAGCTGTTCTCAGTTTCTGTAGCTTGGAGCATGTTGCATCAAGCTAGCTGAATGTTGCATGTTAGAAGAATTTGGTAGTCTTTGTGTGAGTGTGATAAAAAACTTTTTGTTACAATTCAGAGTGGCCAATACAAAGGACACCTTCCTGATCCACTCAGATTGCATTTTAAACCGACTTAATGCAACAGAATGACTAATATGACTTTTGGTTTGCAAATGTAACTTTATGTACGTGTATACATATATAAACATAATTTTGGTTATGTCTTGTGTTGTGTGGTCTACAAGAAACCATTAAAAAAGCTTCACCTGTATTAGGAGAGGTGTGTGTGAGTTAAACAGTATAAACAAGTGAGATCTGATAGGCTAAAATAAGAAATTTTTGTTAATGAATTTTTCTTCTGTTCAAAATTAAGTTACATTTAAGAGCTAAGAGTTTTAAATGATAAACTCAGTAGTTTTAAGTGTGTAAATGGATTAAAAAGAGTAAAATGATGCTATTGATTATTGTCCACTGTGGTGCAAAGTTATTTAGCAGTGTTTTGTCAAAAACATTCTCAAACATTTTGTATAATGTAAAAGTGAGATCTGGTCTGATTCTGAAGCTGCGTATGCTGTCAAGCAACTGCTGAGTTAAATATCTGATACGTTTTTCAACACTAACGCTCTTTAAATGCTGTCATCATAATCATTATCTGTCATTGTAATAATTGTTTCCAGGATTGTTATTCCACTAGTTTTGAGTCAAATGTCATTAAATGCTTTTCATAAAATGTTTCCTCTAGAAGGGGTATGTGGTAAAATACAGTATATAATATTTATGTGACACTTATCCTCCAAACTAAAATGCCAATTTATCCAACTTATTTTTTTTTTTTGTATTGCATGCTTGTATAACGAGTTAATAGTGAAACTACACCAGTAATAAGGCAAGGACATTTATGTATTTTTGGTTTAGATAACCATGAGGGGCTTTTGGTAAATCTTGAATGCTCAATTAGATGCGGCTCTTGGAATTGCGGTGCCGCCGCGCAGCGCATGCGCCGTAGCGCTTCAAACGCCGCTAGCGAGGAGCCAGACCGGACGACCGCTGCAGTCTCTAGCCGCGTGGAAAGACTGCACACCACATTTATTTCATAACGCAAAAGTGGCAAGAATCAACCTGAATCAACACTTTTTTTATTTGTCTTTATCCATTGTCCTCAAACTGGTTTATTCATCTTTCTCGAGCCATGGCCAACAAAGAGGAGAAAGCTGACGAGAAAAAGTCGAATTGGAAAGATTTTATCTACAACCCGCGGACAGGGGAATTCATCGGGCGCACCGCAAGCAGTTGGGGTAAGTACTCGTTATTTGACAAGTGTCAGCAGCACGCCCTAAAAACCCATGTTTAGAACCCACAAACATATTGAACTACCTATATGGTCGCTCTGTTATTTGTGCCATGCAAAAGTGTGTCATTTAATAAATACCTACAGATCTGCAGTGTTTCCTACAATCGGATTCATACATTCCCACCCTAGTTAATTCAAAGCTCTGTTCCATTGGCAAGTCTTTATCGTTGACATTTCTAACCTGAAAAATGCAGGAATTACACCAGTTTAATTTGGCTCACTGCTGTCGATTACAGTCCGTTTTAGTGTGGCTATTCACCATGCATTGAACCACTGCGGACTTTCCCGAGTGTCTCTGTTCAACAATATTAATTAATATCAACATTTAAACAGATCATTTAGACAATATCCATAGGCTATTACCAGATGCCTTCATAAGCACAGGTAATCGATCGCGTTTTTCACGAGTCCGTCTTTCAAAAATATACAGTCAGCTTTACTGAGTCTGCATTAAAATGAAAGGGTTTTAAAGCTTGTTTATTGATGTATGACTTGACATTTAAATCCTGAATCAGTCTGGGTCTAGTCATCAACACAGCAGTACTCCATTTATGAGATGGGGAAAAATCATTAACATCATGACTTCACACTGAATCTGTATCTAAACATGTTTTAAACGAATCCCACTGCAAGATCTTGAAACGTCAAAGGATTTTAGCGATTAATCGTTTTTTAAATCTAACAGCACGACGATGATATTCGCTACGTATCCCACAGTTTCACACGAGGCTAGAGGTCTATGAACAGCTTCTCTTGAATATCACTGCGGTGTCTGCAGCAGACCCATCACATTAGATGTGAAACGACGCGTGGAGGTAATTAATTTGTACATTAAATATAATAAACATTGGTTGTTGACTACACCTGTCATATCGCCTATCTCATACGGTCTGGTGTTTGGTTTTCTTCTTTTAATAATTTTTTTTTAGAGTTCCTTACTCATAAACACTGCGAGACATACCATTCCATCTTGAGCGATTATTCGGAATGTCAGACTCGTTTTTGGAAAATTCAGGTTAGTGGTGGTTTTACGAAAGTGTCAGCGCGGATGTTCTCTTGCAATGTTTTAGCTGTCAATCATTCTTGGTCTTGGTGACGTAGCATCCGCATTCATTCGATATGCAAATGTTCACTGCTTTGCTTCACAGCCTTGCTTTAGAGGATGAGAGGAAATTTCCACATCTCTAGACACAATTGGTTCACAGGGGTGTTGGGGGAAGAGGAGAATGTTGCAAAAAGATGCACCAGTGACGTAGCTACTGTGTCATCATCTGTGTCCTGCAATATTTAGACATCTTAGGTATTTAGATATCTTCAGTGTCTTTTTTACGACCATGCAGCTTGTATTTCTATGCAGTGTGCATGTATATGTTCCTCAAAGCTGTAAAGTGTCCATAATTATTATTTGGGGGTTGAGAGCAATTTCTTAAATACCCAGTTGCTAAGTAACCAGCATTGCATGAAACTATTTTCTAGTAATTATATACCTCGGTCAATTGAATAAACTGTATTCGTAATGCTAAACTATGCAGTATCTCTTCTTTGCCGGGATGGGTGTTCCTTGATGTGATGCATGAGCTCGCTTTCTGCTGCTCCATGCCCCCACCTCCCTCCTCCCTGTCTTCCTTGCTGTCTTCCTCCCTTCCCTCTCAAGGTCAAAACAGTTCTCTGCAAGCTCCGGTAGCTAGAGGCCTTTTGAAAGAAAGCTAATGACATTAGAATGGCAACTATGTCCAACCTTAGGGAACATGCCATATACCTACTATTGCCATATACCAATTAAAAGAGATACCTACTAATTTGTGGTGATGCTTGAATTTGCTTTACAGAAAAAGGCCTGGTTGTTCTGCTAACCTATGTTCATTTTCTCTCCAGGCCTGTTTTAATTACACATGCATTGTCTTTACTAGATGTAGATTAATATCAGTATCTAGGAAGCAGACTGTCTGATATTATATTATATACCAGTATATTTGCAATGAAATAAAGACAAAAATGCTGTATTAGGTGAAACCAAAAGAAACATTTTTAAAATAAAATTTTACTGAGAATTCACTATTAAAAACAGAATTTCCTATTATTATTCATTTTGTGTCTGCGCCCCATTGGCAAGAATGTTGGTATATTTTAGAACAGACATAAGGGCTAACACTTCTGTTTTTTAGCCAGTTGGACAAGGTTATTTGCATTTAAATTAACCTTTAATCTTTTTTTAATAGTATGTGCAAAAATAGTTTACAGTACAACTGTAATGGAACATTAAAAGTCAAATCAAAGTTTGAGCGCCTAGTAAAACTTATCATATCAAATTACCTTTTAGCTGATATTCACATAAATTTTTTTATAAAACAGACAGAAAATATTAATGACTTGTCTTGCATTCACAGGGGTATCGAAATGTTGTCAGATTAAATGCTGTCTAGAATGAGACTGCAACCCTGTATGTCTTGCATGTTATTAAAGGTTCCTAGCTAAAAAAGGATGAGCCCTTTGATACTGAAATATGTTAACAGAAAGATAAGTCCTTGTTGAAGCAATTTGAGGGTTTTTCCTAGTGATCATGTATTCCCTGTCGGCTGAAATGTATTTGCATCATTTGGATCCCAGAGAACCACTTGACTGAGTAACTGAAAGAAATGTCCACATAAGAGAAACCATCGTGGCTTCTGGGCTGCTCTTAATTTCCCCAAGAGAGCAGAGAAGAGGTAGAGAGTGATGGAGGGAAGGATAGGTTGTGAAGAGATAAAAGCATCAGGCTGGAGGTAATTGACAGGTCAGGCTCTCTGAGATATCTGCACCGTGATGCATGTCCGTTTGGATAAACCCAGATTAACGCTTCCCAATCTGGTACTGTTGATTTTCCCATCTATCTAGCTATCATACTAATCTGTCCACAGCTACTCGCACAATCACATTGAATTTGTGGTGGGACAGTGAGCCCTGAGCCATGTTCCTCAAACAGCTTGTAGGATCTCAGGGCATGTTTATCACAGGCAGTTTAAACCGATGAAAAGAAGCGTTGTTCTCCAAAAGGAGGCCAGCCATGTGGCAGTGATGATTTTCCATGTTTCATCAATGAAACTTCCCACTCATGTTCGCCCCATTAACACGGCCTTGAAATGTGATTTAAGTCTGTGTGTTTGAGCATGTTTGGCTTAAGGTTGTCAACATAGTAAGTAAGGTACAACTGACTTGCTTTTCATTCACATTTTCCATTTAAAAAATGGAGGAATTTATGAATGAAATAGTTCTCACAAAAATAAAAATAACTTTTAGTCAACATTATTCCAAACCTGTTTTTACAGAAAATTTCTCATTTATACAAAGGCAGGTCATAGTGACCATGGCTGGTAAGCTCCACAAATACTAACACCGTAAGCACCATAAAAGTATCAAAGTGTTCCTATAGGTTGTTTCCTGTCTTTTTTGGAGCTTTACAGAAGTGGTCACTATTGACTGTCTTGTGTTAAAGAGCTGCTTGAAGATTCTTTAAAAATCTCCCTTTGTGTTCTACAGAAAAAATAACAGCATGTAGATCTGGAATGACATAAGTGGTTGGTGGAATGAATATTTACAGAATTTAGATTTTTGTGTGAGCTGTCACTTTAAAGGGAAAAATAATATATCGCCCAAATATTCAAATTCTTCCATTGTTTACTAGCCATTGTCATTCCAAACCTGTATGACTTTTTTGCTTCTGAGGATCACAGATGACATTTTGAAATACGTTGATAACCAAACAACAGTGGCACATGTTCATTCTATGAGCAAAAAATCCACTTTTTACAGAAGAAAAAAGTCATACATGTTTGGAATGACATCAGGGTAAATAAAGGAAGAATTTTTTGTATGAACTATTCCTTTAACTGTTCCTTCACGGTAATAAACCCCCTCCCCAGTCATTGGCTTGAATCCATTTGTTCTCTGTGCTAAACAACAGTTGGGAATTGGCATCTTTTTTAATTGGATGATGTCAGAAACCCATTAGAGGGATCTTGCAGGGTAATATTCCTTAAACTTTTTGTTTCAGCATTGACTACATTGTAGCATGTTAAAAGAACCAGTATCATTTAAACACCACCATCATCATGTCATTAGTGCTTGCTACTGTAATTTCTTACAGTATTTGAACAAACCCACAACACCCAATTTAACAATATGTTTGCACAGACACATTATCTAATCTCTCATGCCAAAACTCATTCAACTAAATTTACAGAGCTACTAATGAGAACAGAGAGAGTGTAGCTGATGGTGCCACCAAGAGTGTGTAAATGAATTAGCACTAGCCTAAGGGAATGGAGCTCTCTGTGTTTTGCCTGGAGAAGGAATTCTGGCAGTGAAGAAAGTCATAATGGGAGTCTCAGCTGTTCTCCAGGGCTTCTTCCTCACACCATCGCTGGTGTTCCTTCATTGTTTTCCCCCACCTCTAGAGCCAAACTGTTCATGCCTGTTACACTTATCATACAGTGGAATAAAACATGATAAAAAAAGGTTGACTGCAATGCATTGTGGGAAGTGTGAGATTTTCATTAGAGCCTGTTTTTTAGTTTTGTCTTTGGGTAAATTGTCATTTGAAACAGATGTACAGTTAATTATCTGTTGGGTGTTGTTATATATAAGGATAGGGGAAATCAGTATTTCAGAGTATTGTGGTTTGTTTATTTCATGCCGAGAATCAATATTTTTAGTTATATTTTTTTACACGCAGCATTAGATGAATGTACATTTAATCATATTTACTTGACCAGAACAGCAACAAATCAAGCTAAGAATATTTTTGTACAAAGTGCAGACATCTAATGTAGATGAAAGAGAAACGCGTAAAAAATTGCAATGCACCACTTTAATACATTAAACATGATTGCAATGCTACCATACAGAATCCAGATATTTATATTTTATACAAATATGGTTAGTGGTCCTTGAATCTTATTGGATGAGAGATAGTTCAAGAGTGCTGATATATGACAACAGCACCGGGGCACTTTTGCCGTTTGGTATTACTCTGCCTCAGTATGATACAAAGATAAAAATGTATTGATTTCTTTAGTGGCTATGTCACAGCAGATGCAGATAAACATGCTGTCTCCTAGACATCTTTTATCTTTTAAACTAGCGATGGCAGATCCTGAGTCTGTGGCGTAAGAAAGTAGGTCTATACATGAGAGTTTCTGGAACACTCCTTGCTTTTTCCCCTTGTCTGTTAAGCTGTTGTATGAAAGCCATGTCACTCAAAATTGTGCTGATATGTGTGCAGATCAGCATGCTATGACTAGCAGTTGAATTTGAATTTTGTTCATTTCCAAACCCTTTAGAACCCTATAAACATGCTAAAATCACTAGCCATTGTTTAAGTAAACATGTAGTTCCCCCAACGGTAACTCGCACTATTGGCTGGACCATTAGTTGACGCGTCAGGCTGCTTAATCAAACAGAGCAGTGTCTAAAGTAGCACAGAGTCACAGTGTTTAGTTCTTCTAGAAGTCAGCCTATGAATGGCTTACTTATTATGACTGTACATGAAACTGGAATATGTAATATTTAAGTAGATAAAACTTATAGAGAAACAGATGTATAGCCTATACTTATATTAAACTAATGATATATGGGTGGAAATTTCCTTAAATAGCATAATCGAATCCTTAAGTAATTTAACAATGCAACAAATTGTCTTTACTCTTCTGTGCAGTGAAGACTTTATATCAGCTGTTAAAGGGTGCAGTCTTTCATTTCTGTAGTTTCACATGTTACATACACATTTATATGAACGCTTGCCTGTGGTACTATACTATGCTGGTATAGTATGTAATTCAAGAGTGTCTGGTTACAGAAAAACGGATGGGAGGTGCTATCATTTTGTGAGCCACGGTCTCCGTACAGTACCCTAAATTACCCCCACGACACCCCTGGACTAAACCCTAGTGTGACGCCACCCAACCTCACAACTTCCCTCACCTCCCGGCTGCCTGCAAAGAAGTATTTTTAACCCAGCGTGCATGGACTCAATAAAAACGCAAGTATCTGCTACTTGAGAGGGTTTGATGTCTTAGCAGCTTATAGAAGCACAGGAGACTCTAATAAAGACTTCTTTTGTGAAGTTATATTGTTTCATTGTGAGTCTGGCTGTGTCATGCACTCCCTTACTTTTTTCAATTTTATCCCTACCCCCTTTTTATTATCTGTTTATCTCTGATTCATTGTAACATACTTTTTGCTTTCTCTCTTTGAATTTCTGAGTGTTTCACAGTGTTTCAGTGGTTAAGACAGAAGAATATTGTTTTGATGTGTCAAATGTAATTGTATCTGCACACAAAACTGAAAAAAGATATTTTAACAAATTATTTTTCTTTAAATTTAACTAGCAATTTTATATCAATTAAAGGTACACAGAGGGCAGGGATGAACACTTATGGATTTTCACATACTTTGAAAAATTATATCCACTCACATGAGATAAGGCATAATAGTTTTTAGAAAATTCTATTTTCTTTATTCTGCATGGGAGCAGGTCACCCCCTTTGGGTACCGCCATTTTAACATGCAACGTGGTTAGCTGTGTCATACAATTAAACCGAGCTGCTGCTAATAATAGTGCTATATGACGTAAACATTTTTATTGCTTTAAGCTCAGTGCTTACTTTATAATTTATAAACATAAAAGTACATCTATACAAAACAGTCATAGTTTCTGCCACAGGCAGACTCCTGACAGTCTAGACCCAGTGAAGAGACTTCTACATCCAAAGCACTAGGTGTCAGTAAAGAGTCTAAAACCAGTCGTACTGCTGCCCACACAACAAACTTGTCTTGGTTGTAATTGAGGGATTTTTTCATTAAAATATGAAGGTTTTCCTGAAATATAATGATTTGTTTTCATTTTGGTCTTAGGAATTAGACTTTTAGTTACAACAAAATGAGATGTACACAAAATTGTTTTTGTTTACACAAAGTGAATCTGCTTACTGAGATGTCAGTAGATTTTCAAATTGATTAAAAGGAGCAAACCTTTCGATTAATCATGTCAACCTGGTTATCGGCCTGTGCAGAAATGACCAAATATTTGCCTACTGGCCTATCCAGCACATGTCTTGTGCTGTCTGCACTTGTTTTTGCACTTGTGCACTTTATGTATA
>JAZGTI010003148.1:0-13220 GCA_036877585.1 Botia kubotai
CACACATCTAAATACTGTTTATTTAAAACAGATTGTTTGTTTCATTTAACAAGACGGCTAGAAATGATCAAGTGTTATGCGAGACAGCAATGTAAGATTAGCTTGCCAACAAAATGTATTTCCTTTTGCATTCACTAAATAGTATTTTCCAGTAGCATCAGAAAGAAGAAGTGTGGAAATTAGTTCAACATCCTAACAGACATGAAAGCTTTGTTCTGAAACCTTTCAAAGAGTTTAGCTAGACAAAAAAGCTAACGGCACCTCAAATTATTTAGTATGTAGTATGCTTTACACAGACAGCACTTAAAAAAGTGCATGGGACACTTATCTCACAAGTTATTACAAAAGAGATTGTCTTTAGCGTGCTTTTAAAAACAATACTCAAATAAGCATAAAAACAACAGAGTGTATTTAAACTTGACTGACCTTTTCAATCAATACTTTGTTAAACTGCCTGAACAGCATTCTGGGATTGATTATTCCATGAAGAAAACTTACAATCCTGACACAGAATTTGGTCACAACGTCTTGGGAGAAAGCTGAACTGTGCTGCTCACCTTTTGGAACTGCCTTCATCTGAGCGCACCTATGATGCTTTCAGATGCTGTCTATGTGGGCAGCTCTCAGGGTTTTGGTACAGAGCCAAAACGTCTGATGTCTATGTGGCTCAATTGAGCTTGAGCTAAATTTAGAGCATTGTACACATCAGCTAGCTCAAGCACACTAAAAGACACCATGGAAACAGTGTAACGGAAAGCAAAAGTCTCCATCATTAACTAATGAAGAGGTAAAGCGATCAGAGGAAAGTGCTAACAAGCGATGTCGCCTTCTTATTTTGATGACAACTGTCATTCCCACAAGAAAGAAACAGAGGGATGAAAATAACACATTCAGTCCTTGTGTTCCCAATATGCCACAGACAGACTGTCAGCAGTGCCAGGAAAGGAAACAAGCCTTCGTGACTGAAGCGCTCGTGGCAGAAGCCGTCACTCTGATGCTGAGAGACTGCGAGACAGCGCGAAGAGAGGGGGAGAAAGGGAGAGAGAGGGAGAGAAAGAGAGAGAGGGAGAGAAAGAGAGAGAGAGGGAGAGAAAGAGAGAGGGAGAGAAAGAGAGAGAGAGAGAGAGAGAGGGACAAGCTGCATAGATGCACCAGACACTGTTTTCAACACAATCTCACAATGGCCGTGACCAAATTAAGTCAACCATTTGCATTTGCAACCATTTGCCAAAACTCAATATGCATATACTGTTAGAATAATTTTGGCTTTTTGATTACTATAAAATTATAAAAGACTGTTTTGACTTTACATCATTAGTGAAGCACCACATTCAAGTCACTGTAAAATACAGATAACCGATGCAGATAACAGCAATAAACCACGAGAGGTCAGACGTTACATTGATGTTTCAGTGGTGTAAAGGGTTGTAGGCGAAACAACACCCCTCACGCTCTGCAACACGCAACATGTCATTTTATGACATCAACCTGTGCGGTAAAATACACACAGTGAAACTTGTAAACAAAAGTTAAACTTGACAGTGATTGACAGGCTCTAGAAAACACTGCACAGCACATTCTGCTGCTGAGAGCACATCTAGAGTCTAGAAGAGAGAGAAACATGCTGACAAAACCCAGTCAGAACCAGAATAAAAACATCTCAATGCCATAAATAGATGAACTCTCTCAGCAAAGCAGATGACAAGAGGAACATAAACAGGAACCCTCTGCTTGTCCAAAATACACCTCATTTCTCTTGACATTGTTTTGCTATTCCGGTTTTCATTACGGCCCACGTTCAAAATACGCTGAAATGTGACCCTGACGACCAACAGAACAGTGAAAACAAGCGCTTTACTGGCACAAAAGAGCGAGTTGGAGGGTGTCATTTCAAACGAAGCAAGAGAGCAATTATTTTCCGCAAACATTATGAACCTTCAGCATGAAAGCAAATAAAGGAATAAAAGTTGCTTTAAAGGGAATTAAAGGACTCCTGGAGGGCTTCATACTGGAGCGATGAGCACCGAAAACTGGAACTGCATTTATTATTAGACGTGAAATTTAAACGTCGCTGCTGTCTGATAAAAACCAGAAGCTACTTAAGGGATTGTGACTGCAAACACCTCTCAGTGTTTTTATGGTAAACCTGGCGAACCACACGGTCTCTCATGGCTTCTGGCTTCAGTAAACACTCCCAGGCAGTGCAAGTTAGTCAAACTAAACATTCAAACGACCCCTGAGAGGCAGTCTCGTTAGGGTGAAATCAGTGCTGGTGTGGTATTGTTTTAAGCCACTTTATTCATGTGTTGACCAAAATAAATTGTTTTCATGACATTATTTTTAGGAATAAGTAGAGCTTCTTTTGATTATTGAGAAAACACTAAAATCTACTAAATGTCTTATGGTTAATTGTTTATTAAATTATGCTAACATATGGAAGTAACATATGTCATATGTGCTTAAAATATGTGGTTTTGTCTTACCACAATGACATCACAGGTTTTGGTTCTTTAAACATCTTTTATTTTACAACATGCAAAAGCAGGACTTCCACAGCTACTATATTAATGTTTTGAGATTCCTCGATTCATTTATTGAAATATTTTACATCTCTTCCTTATACTCTCACATGTCTCACACGCACTAACCCCAGCACCACAGACCCGACAAAAACCAGCTCAAATTAAAACGTTCACACCAGCTGAACAATGTGCTGAACACCAGCCAGCCTTCAGCACCTGTCAGGAGTGCAGTTAACAATCTGTTTTTACAGCCATTTCATTCTTTTTTCATCATCCAGTTCTCCGTTCACCTGACCCACACTTTTCTCAGGTGTCAGTCAGGCGCTGAGCTCCATACAGCCCCACAAATGAGAAACTGGGAAACTGGGAAGCACCTTACAGCCGTAACGTTCCAGGACGAGAATTTCGGTAACAGACAAAAAAATCTCATCTCATCTTAGGTCACCATCAAGCTCTGCCCTTAATCACAAACCAAGTGCAGGATGAGGAAAAACATTCCGACTCTTCCATCCAAACACAAAAACTGTGAACAGTCACATCAGAATGAAAAGTCTGAGAAGAGTTCAGCTGAGGACAGCTCTGCTAACTAGAGCTGGGAATCGAGAACCGGTTCTTATTCAAAGCTGGTTCCATTTTAATTACTCTGACAATGTATACTGCACTGCGCCACTACAGAACCCACAGAGTGCCTCAGCAAAAAATAAAGAATGCTTTAGCAGAGATTACAGTGTGAATTAAACATGAATAGTGCAAAAGCCTTAAACTGACAACACATTTATATACAGCTTAGCCCTCACTTAGTCCAAAATATTGTGTTTTTTTTATTTTATTGTAAAAATGCAGAACGTTTTCTATTAGGGTTAGATTGTGGGTTATATTGTTTATAACTAGCTAAAAATGGTCTGTATAAAGTTCATGAAATGTCATGAAATGATAGATTAGTAAACGTGTGTGTGTATAAAGAGAGAGAGTGTGACATCACAGAACATGTTACATCATAATCCAGCATTACTACATTCTCTCACACAGGGTGCAGACCATGACAGAAGCTTCATCGCCAGCCTGAGGAACATGTGATGAAGCTCCATAACCATCTACCACCACCGCAGGAGACAGCAACTGTGAGGCAGACTGTACAAAGACAGCGAGAAGAGAGCAGATGGCCCTCACTGCCTCCAACAGAACAATCCAGAGAAACCATGATCACTGCTAACATTACTGCAAGAACATTTCTTGAGAACCATGAAAGAACTTTTAGAGAACGTTAGCCAATGTTCTGAGAATGTTCACAATTAACTGGGAGGGGTGTTATTTACTCATATGGAACACAGTGTACCAACTTACACAGTGCATGTCAGTGCATGCTTTATGGGATACAGGTGTGTCTAGTGCAGGCTAGTGAAACACTAAAGAGAGTTATTTGCTGAGTGAAAGTGTATTATTCATGGATCTTTCACTCCATCTAAGATACATGTGCTCCCATCACGACTCCCTGAGAGAGGAACGACACACATGACTTACAGATCTGTATTTGTCATCTCACTGCATTAGACACAAACATGTCCTCTGATGGAGGGACGAGAACTTTTCACTGATAGCTGTGAGAAGGTCTCTCACACAGACTCTGTCAGAGTTCCACCAATCCTGTGCAGATCTCAGTCACTTCTGAACAACAACCTTCAGGCCAGACTGAAGATAAGACCTGATAATCAATGCTATGATTATCTTGTATTTGTTTGAAGATGTAAACGATCAACAGAAAAATAAAACTGACAATGTTTAATCTGGCAAGCTGGTTTAATCGTCATGTAACAAGCAACCATAAATGCAAGTTATAAATAAGAGTTTTGGCACTCAGGTGAAGGCCAATTCTTGTCAATTCTTGTCATGATGGATGCCAAACAATGGAGAGTAATGAAGAGAATAATCATGTATTGTACTTCAAGACATCTAAGAAAGCTTGAAATAACAAGCAAAGTTACTATAAGTGACAGAGCAACTCTTTAATATATTTATGAGTACACTAACAGCACATTAGAGTTTGTGAAACTTCTTGGAATAGTTTTTGCCTTCACTATACAGGGCAGAAAGTGCAGCATTGATGAGAAGCATTCAGAACAAGCTAGTGAAAGAGGATCTGATGTTCTGTGACAGTGCACTCTAAATATGAATGATGTGCTCATTTGAAATGCTGGAAAGTGCCTGCCGAAGGTGCGCTCAAAGAACAACCTCTGAGCGCCACGAGGGGAGTTCTGAGAATCTCATCAGATGAAGTAGTCACCCGACACGCTTCATAGGACACAGTCTGGACACAGTTGTACGCGGGAAGCCCTCTTCACTGATGGTTGGTTTCTTTCCAATAAGAAGTTATGAAACCGGTTACAAAATGAATGCTGGCTGCAGTCCAGCTGATGCGACTGATGTTCTTTCTTTCGCCCCGTTTCAAAAAGCACTTATGCAAGCGGTTCTGTCTGTAAACCTGAAGGTTGAGCATTGCCCAGATTTTGTGATGGGTGATGGGTCTGCAGTGATGGGTCCTGTGGAAAGCCTTACAATGTCCTAGACCATGTTAGCCCTAAGTTCATCACCAGACCCACGACCAAAACCTTGAAGGCCTCTAGTAGGAACTCACCGTAGGGCCAGTACACCCAGTCCAATACATCTACTCTATTCAGCGTTAACATAACCTGGAGTCACACTTTCCAAATATTAACACACAGTGGCACCAAAAAGAGGAGAAAACCTCAAGAGTGAGACAGTTTTAGCCTTGAGACAGAATGCTGCTGCTGCAAAGACCTGCTGGCAAACACTGTTGTGCTGTTTACATTCACCCAATGACCTGAAATCATGAAAAAAGCAGAAACATGGTCTCACCAGATTTTGGAGAAAGTACAACAGAATGATTAAAGTTATTTAACTTTATTACAACTTTATATGCTTATTTATTATTTCAATGCTTTACAGAAATCAGTCGTTTTAGAATCGTTTGAATTCATTCGATGCTTTAGTTATTTAATTAATACTTGGACCTAAAACATTAGGACAACTATGGACACAAAAATGGCTGCTGACGAAACTGGAAGCTGTTTATTTTTCCTTCACACTAGTCATGCACAATAAACCTCTTTAAAACATCATGAATATCACCCAAAAAGCGAAGGCTTTATTTTCTGCTACGGCCCGCGTCTGACACAGAATAGCTCCTTATATTATGCACCACAGCTGTTTTAAAGCAGCACTTAAAATGGAAATCAAAGCAAACACAACCACTACGAATCTCTTTATCAGTGTGTTTCGAGAAACATTTCATTAAGCAAACAAGGCCAGGCGCTAAGTTCTCTCATCAATTTATCAGAAACAGCCGCAAACTCAGATGTCTGCGCAACATTCACTGATTTCTGCTTATTCACCTTCAAACATAAGTCTGTTTCAGGGGTTGAACTTCAAATATTAAATAATAATGCAACAGCTTTCAGGGCATGACACACATTACTGTTTATTCCAGCGTGCATTATTTCTGTGCATTACGTTGTTGTACAGTAACGTTCTGTTAATATTTACGTCACGTGTCTCTCTGCACATGACATAATGCTTTAATAAAAATGTATGCAGGTAGATATGTAATTGTTTCTATGTATTATTTTGCTGCATACAGTTTAATAAAAAAGTCTTTATTATTTTGAAATGAGGTTTTCAATGCATTTTGCTAACAGAAAATCCTCTTCACAAAAGTAGAAACAGATAAGCGCAGAACACCATCAAAAAGCTTAAAACATCAATCATATTTGAGCTCTATCACTCAGCCCCTGCACACACTATAAAAGTCGTCTCACATCTAGTTATTTGGCAAGGGTACAGATCCATTATTTCAACGCCTCAAACAACAGCACCCGTGTCATTTCCTGTATATTTCAGTCTGCCCAATAAACACTCAAACAAAATGAAGTCAGTTGATGAGATGAAATTCGATCTGACGTGTGCAGTGAAACATTGTACAAATACATACAAAAACAAATACATAGCTGAACGTAACCTTCAACTCTGACCTTGACAGTACTACAGACACCCAACAATCATTTCTGTGTGTCCTGCGGCTAAATCAGTCTGTGTGTAACCAATAGAGATGATGGATCATCTCAGAACATCACAGTTAAAGAGCTGCTCGACAACTGATTAACTGACGCGCCACTCATGTACAGAAGTCACAACCCTAAACAAGCTGCTGACGAGCATTCAGTGATACCAAGTGACGGATAACACACTTGTTATACAGGCAGGGTGGCCGATGGGCCAAACAGATATTTATCCACAGGGAATTACAAAGCATCTAAAGCACTAAATGATCAAATGTATGCAGTCTATCAGTTGATGCACACGCTGTCAACATGATACTAGCATTGTTAGCACCATGCCCTTCTGTTTAAGCCACAGGAACACTGCGTTTGGGTGATGATCTCACACTGATAAAAAAAATGAATTTATAAATATTAGGAGTGATGTGTTAAATTCTGACAAAACTAAAGCAACCACTATTAAGCAGCAGCAGACATGGACAATTTACTATCTCACTAACTATTTACAAATATCCAATTAAACAAGGAAAGGTAAGAGTCAAACCGAAAAGCTCCAAAGTTTATTTTCTCTGACACATCTGATTACTGCAGCAACTTCAGGGTCATTATTAAGACACAAATATGAGCTTCAAGACTTCAGGGCACATCTGACTGAGGAGAATGTGAGCTGTGTAAAATCATCTGTCTCTAGTGAATCAAGCACGATTGTTCTACAGAGGCCCAGCAGACGACACAAAGTCTCAGGTTAACTCTCACAATACTCTGAGGTTGACTGGTTAACCTGCAGATAACCAGATGACTGCAGATAAGACCAAAAACTAGTTTATATTAACATACGGATTGTGGATGACAGTGGATGACTGATGCAGGTTATTCAGAGTCTGATGCCAGTATCTGCACATATCTTGTTAGTAACATAGAGGCCGCGCAACAATCATGCGCTACATCATTCTGGGGCAAATTTATCAGCCACCTGCTAACCAAATGAGTTACATGCCGATGCAGACAGGTTGCGTGTCGTGCCCTCATCTTCAAAAAGTACAGAAGTATGCAAGAAAATGCAACCCAGGCTACAATAAATATGTATTCATTTGCAAGGGGAATAAACATGATTTCTGCCAGCCGTAGTGTGTGATCAATTTAATCTCATGTCACTCTAAAAGACTTTCCTCTGTGGAATACAAGAATAAAATTCTACAGAACTCAGACTCGGTTGAGGACTGCAGCGTTCAGTCACATTCTGTCTAATGTCTTCCTCAGTAATAATATGTAACCGAGTACATTACAGAAGTTTAATTTTTTACTCTAATAATTCAGCATACTTTACTACTGCAGCTCATAGTAATCATCAAAAATGACGTTTGTGTTTTCTTTTGTAAAAAGAAAAACAAAATGTCCAGTGTACAATTTGTGTCCACAATCAAAGGGATGAAAACTGCCCTAGGCAACATGAGACAGGACCAACAGAAAATAAAACTGCACTTGACTACGAGTGAGCAGAAAACAGCATCCTCATAACGATGAGTTAAAAAGGTCGTTTCGAGTGACATGAGGGTGTGTGTCAGTGTTCGACTTAATTAAACTGACCAAATGTACCGCTTTACATAAAGACTAACAACATACAATAACTTGCGATACAAGAGCTTAACTGTAATGTGTAAAACAGACTCTTGTTTTAAATGTAACGCTTTTACAATAAGGTTCCATTTGCACACATTAGTTGAACGAAAAGTATTTCTACCGCATCAAGTTAATGTTCATTTAAACCTTAATTAATAGACCTGCCTCATTTTTAATTCAACAATTACTAATACTTCATTTTTAAATTAAAAGTTCTATCTGAAAACATTGATTAATACGTAATGAACGAACAATGAACGAATGCATTAGGAATAACTAAACAATAACGATGATTGTAAAAGACGTCGTAAAATATGTCTTATTGTTAGTTCATGTAGATTAATGGAATAACTAATGGGATAACAGAATCTTATAGTAAACTGTCTCCGGTTTTACACCTCTAGCCCGTGTTTATCAGTCGCTGTTTTATTAAATGTCTCTCGTCTTCTTCTGCACGGCGGTGTCCCGCAAGTCGTGATTTCTACACGCGGGGTGGCATTACGGTGCGCGGAGCTGCATTATGACAGGCGCGCGTGCTTCCGATTTGACCCGCAATAATGTATCGCGTTCATCGTTACAGTATAACGCGTCGTGCGTGATCTCGCTCCGCGCTGAACGACTAATAAAAGCGCCGGTGATCTGACATTACAACAGCAGACTCCCGATCACTGACTGATCAAACCTGATGATTTCTGCGGAGCTTTCGATCACCTCCACGATCTGACAGCGTTACATAAACCCAGCGGGAACACGCGCACAATGTTCGTACTCACAGGTTTGAACGCAGACCTCAGAGGAGCCGCACTGCAATAAAGTTCAGCGTCCACCTTCAATCTAGCGGATGATCCCGAGCACGGAGTGTGGATGTGTACACCGCGCAGATGATCGAGCACACAAGCGGCCTAGTGTACACTCGCCTGTCGGTAGCGCGCAACGTGGTTTGAGAAACACACTCTGACTGGCTGACGGCATGAAGGACCGCCCACATTCAAGGGATGAGAGTGGGGGCTGAACTTAAGGCACGAATGTGATTGGCGGAGCACACGGATCGTTTGTTTGGTAAACATGCAAATGTGCTGTATTTAAATTTATTTGAATTAAATATATTTAAATATAAATTACAGGTTGATAAATTACATGAATGAAGTCTGCTGCAGATTTTAAGTTCTTTTTTTGAAAGAGTTTTTATTTAAACTGCAAAACACACTTTGTCAATATATACATTAAGAAATAATGTCATGTTATATAGTACAATATAACTGAGACCTCTTCCACAGAGTCTCCTGAGCTGAAGATCCACGTTTTCCTCTGGGTAATGTTCTAATAGTTCTTGGACTGGTCTGTCCTCTTGCATTGCCACTTTTCTCCTCATCACAGGACTGAAGATGGAATAATCTGTGAACTATCGCCAGTGCTGCTGTCACTAGGGGAAGGTCAGCTGATGGATCCTTCACTTAACAATGACACACAGCCTAAAGACTCTATAAACATTCTCATTTTGTGCTTTGCTGAAAAATTACTGTACGTGAGGAAAAATTAGGAAGAAATTTTTGAGTAGAGACTAGATTTGACAAGACAGATTGTACAGTTACAATACAGTTTGTTTGTTAAAGGTTTCAAAAAACAATTCAGATATATTCTATATGGAAATAATGTTTCATTTATTGTAAACAAAGCAATCTCCAACAGTAAACAAGAGATAAACCTATTAAAGCTCGGGGTAAGTATATGCCAAACATTTCCATACTCTGTCCTTTTTGCCCGGCAAACAGAAATACACTGGAAGGAATTTAAGATATTGCACACGGTTGCATCAGTGGTCATTTTGACAGGAGATCTTCTGAGGCCAATGATGTTGTGAATATTAAGAACTGTTGGACCACCAGTATGTTACTCAGATGACAGAGCACTGCGGCCGACTGTGTCACATCTCTACAGTCTGTTAACTGGAGATACTCGCTGATGTCCACGCATGTTATAATTTACATGTGCTTACAAAGTTCTTTCAAAGTTATCAAAAAACTTCCTTCTTCTTTCCTTATCAAAGCAATTGTAGGAATGTTAATAGAACGTTTTTTTTCAACATTTAATATATTACAATATATATCAAAAGTGTTATTCTTAAGTAGTTAGTGGAATGTTTTAAAAACATTACAGAATTTAAAAATGCTTAAAAAACCTTATAACCAAGCAAAGATGTTAATACCACATCTAAAAAACGGGATGTTTTGAATGTTCCTAGAACTTTCAAAGTAACATTTTTAAGGTTTTGTTACTTAATTAAAACGCTAGGGAAACATTCTTACAACCTTGATAGTGGAGTAGCTGCTCCTGTGATCTGACCCCTCTAACTCTGTCTGGGTCAGAGACTGCAGAGATCAGACTTCATGAATACCTGTGAAAAGCAAGTACAGCTACAAAGACAGGACGTCCTTGAGGCAGAAATGAGATGTTCCAGCTTACTGCTATAGAAACCATCTTAATTCATTGCATGTGATTCTTGTGCATTCGTACAGAAATCACAAATGAAATTTCTCAGAAATCACTATATATATATATATATATATGTGTGTGTGTGTATAGGAATATATAACTTCACTTTTAAAGCTCCTGAACTATAAAAGAACAATCTCTGAGAAGTCAAACTTTCATCTGTTTCCCTCACCAATAAACCTCATACAAATCACTCAGTCCATCATCGTGTTGTGTTATTGCACTCAGCAGCTAAATATAAACATCCGTTTTACAGGATGAATAAGGTGAATGTGGAGAGAGGAACACATCATTGATGGAGAGGAGAGACAGGAACAGAGTCAGTGCAGTTTAAAAGTCTCAAAGCTTTATTCAGCTACTGCACTAATGGCACCTCTCTGCATTAGGTTTGGGAAGGTCAGAAAAACCTTTAAAAGATCAAAAGCCCTTTTTAAAAGGTTCCCCACAGCGATACCATAGAAGAACCACTTTGGTTCTCCAAAGTACCATTCAGTCAAAGGTTCTTTAAAGAGACATTGCTTTCTTACATTTTTATAGCCTAAAGAACCTTTTACCACAGAAAAGAACCCTTTGTGAAACAGAAATGGTTCTTTATAGAATTATACAGTCTAAAATGGCTCTTCTATGGCACAGTGAAGCACATTTTTGTTTAAGAGTGTTCTGAAAACAACAGCAATGCATTTTCTTTCATTTACAAGCAAAATCATTTCTATAATGAGAATTGTTGCATGTCTTACATAGACTGTTGCATGTCATTTACTGTGACGATTTGTCTGTTTAGAGAGAGATCAACTCAAAAAGTGTTTCATGGCATGGCACCAATCTGTGTCTTTGTTTGGGGGTCAGGGTTCCCTGTTATGCTCCAGTGCTCAAACATTGTGTTTACTGATGAAAGCATGAGACTGTGTGTGAACGCTGTGCGGCTGTCAGGCACTTCAGCTGGATGAAAGAGCAAGATTAAAGAACACTGGGCCCAGCAGCACAGATAATTCATTCAAACTGGATTAACAAGACTACAGAGGCCACGAACAGGGAGGGAAAGACCTGAAGAGAAGAATTTAACATGTCACTGGGCTATGCGAGGTGAGTTCTCTCAGGGTAACCCTCTGGAGGTCGCTGGGTAATGCCTGTGTGACATACACAGATTCTAATGCCGGCTGCTCTGTGGATAATAACAAACTGATACACGGTCAGAAGATTTCTTTGTTTAGATGGAGGCAATTAATGCGACTGAGGTACTACATCTCAAACCTCACAATATTAGATTGATTCAAATGGAAGACATGTTTGTAATTAAACGTGAACATTTCAAAGGTCTTGTAGATGCATACTAACCTTCTTCATTTAAATACTGTCCACTGTTGTTTAGAAAACTGATGCAATTCAAGAAACATACCATCTCCAATGTTCAAATGTCCCCTGGATTGTTTTTACATTTTTTAGGGGAAAAACTTTATTGATTGCTTAATCTATATAAAGTTTTGTGCTTTTATTCATTTTTGTCATTTTCTGCTTCACAGTGTCAATTCAAGCACTCAGTAACTCACATAAACTTAATTTTCCAGGATTTGTTAACTGGTTTAACTGGTTTAATCCTGTGTGAGGAAATGACACAAATATGAAATTTCATGCAGAGACAGAGATGACCCTGACTGTGACAACATCCATAGGTCTCTTTGTCAGCATACTGGACATTCAATAAACACTCAAAAGCTTAAATGACAATTGACAAACAGATCTGCAGCCTACTGTAGGCCTGTACTGTGAGTCAGTGTGAGACTTGTTTTTTGTGTATCTATGTTTGTGTGTGTGCACTAACTGGGATGGGTTAAATGCAGAGGTACAAATTCTGAGTATGGGTTACATTACTTGGCCTGCATGTCACGTCTTCTTAAAGGTGTCATGGTGTTGTTTTTAATTTTGTATGACAGAATTTTCATTTTGGGGGTGAAACATTGTTTGAAATGTTGAAAACATGTGAATGTTTGGCAGTCACTCTCCACTCACTGACCTAGTCTCAGGACAGAGGGTGTCAAAGATGACCTGTCAGTCAGACGTTCCGCATGGTCAGTGAGCAGAACCTCCAGAGAGCTGGAAAACTGAGGAGTGAGGACCAACCTTTCATCTTTAATTACCACACATACAGTCACAAAGCCCATAAACAACAAGAGATACAATCTGCCACAGCAGAAACTCGAAAACGAATTCCCAGAACATTCAATTCAACAGAAACATTATGGAAATGTTCTTACAAACTAAAATTGTTAGCTGGGAAAAATAAATAAATAAACTGTCAAAAATATTCATCTAAAAATAATTAAGCCAAACAGTTTAGCCTAGCCAGAAGCTATAAAGAAAATTCTTGCTTACCCTCATTGACTCACAGTAATTAGTTACTTACTGTGTGTTTCACATGCTGCTGCCGGCTGTTTGATTCCAAGAGGGAAGAATACAGTCAAACAATTAGTAAAGTATTATTTTACATGCAGTGAAACAGAAAATACTGAAGAGG
>JAZGTI010003148.1:13243-32683 GCA_036877585.1 Botia kubotai
TGCTAAATGAATCCAGAAATCCAGAAATTCCACTTCTGATTCAGCTAAATGAATCAGAAGTGGAATTTCAACATCACAACAATACTCTAGTTTAAATCATCATCCACTTTCATGGAATGGAAAAGGGCAGCTTGGGAATCTTGGAGTTTTGGAGTTTAAAGTCAAACTGAATATGAGCATTTTTATATTTTGGGTGATTTTTTACTTTAAAACTTATTTTTCCATTAAAAATGTTTATATTTATTTGACACGTGCACAGTTCTGTTCAAAAAGACATTCAGGTGCGAACAGAGATTACAGATCATTATCTTTTTGAATTTCTACAGCTCAACAAATTGTCTTTAAATAACCAAAAATGAGTGTTGGAATAAATGACACTCATTCAGTGTGATGTCATTAGTGACTGTACACTGAACACGAGTTCAGATTCGACATCTCATGAAACTCATCGGACTGTAATCATGTAATCTGGTATTTAATTCATTCCTGCTGTTGAGACCAACCCCTGTGTCTTTTCTAAATTACATTCTCACATAAACTGCTTGTGAATAATGTCCTCAAATTTACCAATTACCACCAAACAATAACCACAGGGATCAAAAATGTATTTAATAAAATGTTGAGTTTGTGTTGCAGCCGTTGTGCCCCTCCCTCACAGAGAACTTTATGTGATGTTGAGCCTCTAAAGAAAGCTGACGCCCATTTCACACAACGTTCTTATAACCCAGCAATAACATTAACACAATGTCTTAAAATTGGATTTCGAACACTACTAGAACTTGCAAAATAACATTTTTTACGTTTTGTTACATAATGGAAACGTGTTCTTACAAGCTAAACTTGTTAGCTGGGTATTTCCTTCAGAAAATGCAAATCTAGTGATCTTTGTCATCATATTAAGCTCAGGTGAGGAAGACAGACTGTAAGTCCCTCACTGTGTTGACAGTGTGGAAACAGATAATCATCCGACACTGTTAAATCAGAACACAGATCGCTGGAGGGTACAGCCGCAAACATGCCCACTGCTAAGAGAATGTAGTAATGATCCGTCATTTGCTTTTTATGAGCAAAACAGAACACTGGGTGTGTCTATTCTCATGCCAGGTGCCCTAGCAGTCATGCAACAGTGCCTTTATTTAAACACACATTTCTGCAGTGTGTCTGCAATCTCTCAGGTTCATGTCAGGATTCATAGCTGCTGATGGAAAACAACACTTTCTGAATGTTGTTATGGCAGTGACCTTAAAGTAATCTCTAGACATTTAGCTCTTGAAAACTTCTCTCTCGACTTATATACATATATAGGTAGAATCAGTACTGTATATCAGTGCATGGTTATTTGAAATGATTCTGTCCATTGGCCTCACACTGGTGATTATAATAAATACTCTCTGTACTGATATTTCTCTGCTCTTCTGTTATACTAAGAGCTCTGCTCTGTTGCCTTATAAGGTCTCCAGTGTCTAATAGCTTACGCAACACATCAGACCTGTAGAATCAGCTCCAAACGATCTGTTGGCCTCCTGAGTTTTCTTTTCAAATCCACCAACAGCACAGATTTCCTCAACAGTGAAAGTCCCCAGCAGACCTTCTCAATAACCACTCCTTAAACACAACAGAGACATCAACAGAAGCAAATGATATTATTCCCCTTGAGTGATTTGTGTGCACATAAACGTTTCAGTTTATTTGTTTAACTTACTCCAGCTCATCATTACTGTCTGTGATTCTCCAGCTTCATTTGCTCTGTGGAAATCTGACCCCTGTCATCAAACCATGTGTTTATCAACATATTCCACAGACAGAAGACAGACTTTCTCCATCACCTGTCAATTCAACTGTGTTATGGGGATAAAGTGACTCGGAGGGGTAAATCTGACACTCCAGTGTGAATTACGGATTGACAGTGTTTCTGTGCTCATTAAAACAGTGTAATTCATGCCCGTCCATTTTACAATCTAAATATGAAATCAACATATAAATGAGTTACTTACAGATGACTCTGAGATGTAGAAGAGAGCTCAATATTGTCTCAAACTGTGCGCAGATTGCAGACACAGCAAAGTCTGCAGTCAAAAGTCAGGGAGATAACCTCAGACATTAATGAGCTGATCTATGACTAGTCAAATGAATGTACATTTCATACATCGATTCTCATACGGTATATCATCATGTGTCTGTCAATATCTCTTAAGGATAGTTTATTTCTCTTAAAGTATGTAAGGAGACACATCTTTGAATGAGACAGAACTCCTCTCAGCTATTCAAAGGCACTAAAAACTTCCCGTGGGGGGACAACCCTGCATGATGAAACCTCAGCAATGAGAACATGTGATGTTTGAATAAGCGAATGGAAAATCTTCCGCTTCTCTTTTAAAGGGAAATTAATCACAGAGGAAGTTCTGCATCAATGACCGATCAAGATACAGAATATTTGCACAATGTGCAATACTTTACTTTTGTTGTTGTTGACTAAATCATAACCTAACACAAAGGTTAATAATTAGTGAGCCTTAGTCCAGATCTGGACTAGTAATTGGTTCCATCCAGATGCAGATTCATTTCTCATTAATTCTCATAATAAAACTATAAACAAAAAATACAGATTATACAACACAGTTATACCATCAAAAGGTGCAATTCAGTGCATTAGAAGAACACTGTTTACAAAAGGAATCAAAATATATGTAACTGGAAGTATCTGCTGCTTACAAAATAAGTCTATACAAAATAAGGTGCACAGTCAGTGTAAAACACAGGCGACTTTAGATTCACCCGGTTCTGTCTTAGTTTATGTAATGCAACAGTCAATGCATGTGTGCATCTAATCTTTTTTTTTAAATTATTTGTGAATCTATACTGAACATAGCAGAAGTCTGTCAGAGACTATATGACTACATTTCAGATTTCTTTGAGAAAAAAATACAAATATAAAAAAACAACAAATTATTTCTTTTTGAGAGAAGAAAAGATAGATTTCTAATTCTCTCAACATCTGCGCTGTGTCTGTGCCAGAAGCAGAAACGTGCTTAGGCTTCTACCCTGAGCAATAAATATGATCGTGAAATAACTCTGCATTATTATGTTTTCTGTCGTATCCGTGGAGACAGACGTGTGTTTATTTTAACTGATTAATCACAGCAAACTGAATCTAAACTAGTTTTGTTCTATAAACCATCAAAGCTTCTACAGGTCATCAGGAACAGAGGAGTGGTGACAGCAAAAGCACAAAACACAAATCTGTTGAAATTTAGTCAACATCTTCATCTCGGTCCTTTCCCAAGACAACTGATGCTTAAAATACAACAGTCCTGTATTTATAGTATTTAATGGTTCACACAAAAAGAAAGCTCTCGCTATTTACTCTTATGTTGTTGCACATGTGGCATATACAGTATTTTCTTTCTGAAAAGAAGAAATAAAGAGATTTTAGACAAATAGGGATTTGAGACATGCAGGTAAGTCAATGAGGACTGAATTTCCATTCTTGGTGAGAATTCAACTGAGAATTCAATTCAACTGACATTCTTCAACTGACATCTTTCTCCAAAGACATGAGGAACTGCTGTAAGAACGGGCTGTTTCTGCACTGATCCTAGAACTGTTTTTCTAGGTGGCCTTTCGACTCCACACAGCAGAGATGTTTGTTAGCTACACAGACAACATTTATTCACGTGCACGCTTGCTTCCCTGGAGAGACGACAGTAAAGTTCACTTTATCAGTGCCACTGCAGTAAAGAGAACAAGCACAAAACCCATGTGTTCACCAACCAGACCCCAGTGTGTGTCCTCACTGAATTTCCAGGTTGCTGGATCTAAACACCACGCCGGAAGGCAAATATTATACTGCATGCTGGGGGTATTGAATGATGATGTTTGGTTCTGACCCAGAAACTGTTCTAATCTGCTGAATTCTCAGAACACAGAGATGCTCTGGGGCCTGGCTGTGTACACCTGGAGATCAGATTATAAGTGTTCAGTCAGAACACATTTCCTTCCTGTTCACACTTATACACGCATGTAAAATGTCTTTCAGTAACTATTTGTGATCGGTTTCTTGAAGGAAAGGGTCTCTGACACAGTGACGCCGGTGTGAAGTCAGTGTATTGCTGTTTATTGCTAATGCACAGAGAAAAAGCAAAAAACAAGCACAGAAAGTCACTTACAATGTTGCTCTCAAATACAGAGTCTTCAAATCTCACCACAAATGTGACATTTAGACACTCATTGTTATTTTAGTCAAGTACTGATATTAAACTCAGATCAGCGTGAGTTCTGCACTGTGCATTCTGTATATTTATGGTCTTTTTTTTTATAAGTTGCAAATAACTACAGAGCAAGTGTTGATTGACAGCGTTACTGTTGTCTGGGATACGTACAAAAATTAACCATGGTTTTACTACAGTTTAAACCCAAAAATCATGGTTACTATAGTTAAACCATGCTAACCACAAATTAACCATGGTTTTGGTAAAGCAACCATAGCATAACCAAGGTATTTGTAGTAATACTGTTACACTTTTACTAAAACAAGTTGTACATGGTTAGTTTGAATAAGGGAGGAACACATTAGCTGTTATACTACAAATGTGATGTGTATACTGTACCTATACAGTAAAATATAACAATGTTTAGTAATGCATGTTATTATATGCATTCATAGAGCTCTCCTCCTTTACACTCTATTTCAGAGTGAATGTGCAGTGTTGGAGAAGAGAGCAGTTCAGAAACACAGAGCAGTATTGATTAATCCTGAGACTCCTGAAGCAGACTGTGACTCTGGAGTTTGGAGGGACAGGGCCCGAGTGTACAGCAGTAATCTTCTCACAGCAGGTCTGGCACTCTGCAGTCAGAACAGAAGCTCAGTCCACAGACACCACGATCCCTCTCAGTGCCAGAGCTGCTGCTCAGCTCAAGAGCTGCAGACCCTTCACAGGATTGCTCAGCTTTTACAAATATATATATAATAATCAATCAATTTACACATATAATAAGCATTTCACCAGACAACAGACAAGGAAAAAGTCAAGTAGCCATGCAATGCAACTAAAATGGGACCTACATGACCCTTCCACTAAATGCATGTTTTTATGCAGTTAAAACAATGCAGTTTTGCATCTGCATCACACTGCTGGAAAACAGGCTAAACCTCCATATGAATTCAACAGCTCACAGCAGAGACTGAACCTGCAGAGTCCTTTATAAGCCATGCAGACAGTGAGTCATGTTCTCGTGTGTGAAATAAAGGTCTGTTTTAGATTGAGATGCATTTTATATTGTGTTTATTGTCAACTTTCAGCCAGATGGCCAATCAGTGCAGACTGAGGTACAGAAAAGGAAGAAATGGATGGAAAACAGACGATCACTGTTTCTGGCTTTTAAGTGTGTCATTGGAAAGTCTTCCATAGCAGTGTGTCATGATTGCTCTGATTTCTGTTAAATAAAATCCATAATACTGATTTCCACTGTAAAGAGACTGACCACATCTACTGTGTGCACAATCCAGAACTGTTTGTACTGTAGATCTTTAGAACACCATCTGTGTACTAGTGCTTTAATCATCAAACAAATAGACCGAACTTAGTGGCTTCAATAACAGAGCTACAAACACATCAGTCCAATCACAACCCTATAGACAATGATTTTTATTCACAGTTATGAAAAATTGCAATAATTCCATGTATTCTATGCATTTTGCATTCTATGCATTATTTTATCATTCCTTATTCCTATATTGTTTTTACTTATGTCTCAACTGATTGTTCTAAAACATGCCTAGAACATGTTGTGAGAAGCACTATGTAAATAAATTTGAAGTGAAAAAATAATTTCTTGATAAGATTGGGAGCTTTGAGATAACTAAGAATCAATCACAAGAACAGCAGATAAATGTCTAAATGCACAGCTGAGTCAAATGAAGCCCAGCATCAGTGACTGCACGCTGACTGAAGGTCACTCAGCTAACAAAGATTCACACTGCAACACAAGCTCAGAAAACATCTTTCAACTGTCCCAGAAGCTGCGAGCGAATCGTCTGCCCTGTTAATGACATGCAGAAATCTTCTATAGAAGTCACACATCAACACAAGCACACACCTTGTGTCTGCGTTGTTCTTTTCTTTCCTGTGTGACAAACAGACATTGTTCAGGATTTGTTTTCCTCTGCTGTGTTTACACACACACACACACACACTTCTGCTGTTGAACGTCTCACCCCGTGTGACTCAGACAGCGGGCAGCAGACTCATCAACCAACCGTGTGTCGGCTGCTGCCCCCTGATAGGCACAACAACGCACAAGTGTTGGGCTGCGACACTGCTCATTTAAATCAAGTTAATAATTCAGGTTCAGCTCAAAGGGGAAACAGTTTGCACACCCTCCTTGATTTGTCTGCAACACATCTGTGTGATTGTACATCACCTGCATCGAGCTGGTACATAGTTTACCTCACCCGTGCCTGGGCTGAGGATTAGAGGCACAGAAGGTTGATGGTGTACCTCAGCCTTCATTGAAGCACTGAGCCCCTAAACCCTCATGTTCTTTAGTGGTCTGAGAAACTGATTATTGAGTTCATATGATATATTTTTAATTTTCTTCCTAAAGTTTTACTTAACGTAACTTTTTTTGGTTAAAAATAATCAAAAATGTGTTTTTGAACAAGTACATAACAGATCAATGTTCAAAACTGTCTCCTTATCCCGATCAGTAATGCTTTATTAATATGATTTATAATTTGAGCAGTCAGGTCTGATTTTCCAAGAAAGTGTCAGTTTGGCTTCATTTGAATTCAACACACATAATGAAAAGTACATAAAGTAAGGCAAAAGTTACAGATTGCAGCTTTTACAATGCTAACAATCATAATTTACATTTTCATAACCATCCTCAAAAATGTTGTGTTGTATTGAAAATAATACAACTCCCTAATTATGGAGTGTATATGAAGAGTCCAGCTTCATGACACCTCTTATTTAACAACTACCTCCACTTGAGTTTGGCTAATGGTTCTTACGAGTGGACAAATAAACAGCGTTGATGAACGTGTAAGCTCCTTATAAGACACTCATAATGCTTTTATAATTATGTAAGTCTCATAAGCTCATTAGCAACACGACACTGGTATTACAGCATAACTCTATTAAAGCATAAATAAGTCATCCACACAAAGCCAGGAGTTAGATTATCTTTGTCAGAAATGAGTCAGAGATTTTTTGAGTGGAGGTGTTGAGTGAGTCATGATCATCTCTCTCTCAGCAACACCTCCATGAGAGAGCGTATGTTGTATCATTTTTAAGATTTAACAGGCCAAAGCAGAAAACACTTTTCCTTTCTTCAGTTCAGTTCTGTAAAAGAATCTTTTGTGAGATCTGTGGACGGTTATACTGTGATCACTAAACACACAGCTGTGTGGCATAGACAGGGATCACAAACAGGGCCTGACGTTTATAAAAACTGAACACAGAGAAGGCAGGGTTAGTTTCTGTGTCTAAATACATTTTTTATGTACATGTGGTGTGTTGTGTTAGTGTATGGTGAAGCCAAAGACAAATTTCAACAAAATACCAAACCTAACCTAACAGTTTAAAACCCTAATTTGTGCCATTGTTTTGCAATAAAAATTAAATTAAGCCTAAATTAAGACTTTAGGGCTTAAATTAAGGGCTTTGGTACTATAGTTTTGGATCAAAGGCTGGTATACAGATATTGATACACTTTTTACTGATAAACTTAAAACCTTTACTGATAAACTCCATTTCCCCAAATCTCATTTGAAACATTTGATGTTTTTTTAAACATAATTTATCATGCTAATTTGATCTTAAGTTACATAATAGCTTATCTAACATATCTTACAAAAAAAACAGGATTTGTGGTTTTAATCATTTATAAAAGTAAAAGAACACTACAGTAAATTAAATCCGTACACATACAACAAACACCCAAACACAACAGACACAGACACACACAATCATTTGTATGCATTTACACACAAGCGCGCACACACACAGAAGGCCTCAGGAAAGTGTGAACTCTCATGGACCGACCTTCAGAGGAGTAAGACTCAGTATCACCTTGAAATCCAGCATAACCTCACAGGGTGGTCAGTACCTGCAGAGAGAGAGAGAGAGAGACAGACAGAGAGACAGAGACTGAGAGGCAATTAACTAAATGCAGATTCACTAATGAATAGTTCACTAATGATAACCTTCAGTCTGCCAGTGACTACAGACATGTTGACAATCACTCATCCGTATGTTTGGGGTTTATCATAGTTTTCACAAAGCTAACAAACATCACTCAGTTTGACATGGACAGACAGGCAGACAGACAGGTAGAAAAAAGACAGGCAGAGAGACAGATGGGTAGAAAGACAGAAAGACAGACAGGTGAACAGACAGGCAGACAGATTTATTGTTTCTGTTGCTGCTCCTTGTGCTTTAGCAGACAGATAATAAACACTGTAAAAGACACACACTGTATCACACATCATTTCCCCAGCAGACATGAAATAATTGTGCAGTTTAAGACAATGACGAAATAAACAAACAGAAACTGTATCACATAACTTCAGCTGCTGACACACGATCATTTCCAGCTTATATTATTTCCTTCAGTAATGGACGGTTTTGATGATCAGTCTTCTCATTAACTCAACCCTCCCAAAACCAATCAGTTGTTGTTAAAGGTCAGAGAGAGCTCATCACAGTGTTTATACTGTTGAATACATTTGCCAACAAACTTCATCTGCTATTTAAAGAAGCAGAAATGACATTAAAAGTTTAAACAGTGTTCAAATCACAGTGGAAACTTTACTAACTGAAGCTGCACTGAGAGTTTAACACAGGAGCACTCAAGCAGCTCTCCACTGTAACAGCTCATTTATCAGTGTTGTGCATTGATCAGCTGCTCAAACCTGTTGTTTGAGATAAAGGAGCTTGTGATGTGCCTGATTTACCTGCATGATGCAATTACTCATGTTAATGATTACATACCATGTGTTCTTGTCTGCGGGGTTGCCAGGTCTGCGTGTCACACAACTGGGCTACTTTTAAACTGTTGCTGTAGGTTGTTTTTCATGTGTGGTGGGTTTGGCATGCTGAATACATTTTGCTTGACTTAAATGCTAATATTGAAATATTTGACTCAGGGCGCCACAATTGGCCATTGGACTGGTTTTATTATGCAGATCTGGCAACTCTGCTTCTTAGGAACATTAACTTGAAACGCATTAAATTAGAACTCTGCACGGTTTGAAAGGAACAGCATGTGGATGGATACACAAGTAATAAGTGCAGTAGGAGGTGAAGACCTGCTGCTGCTGCTGTGAGACTTTATTTCTGTTAACAGATTGATATAAAAGCCACAGGCCACATGGTGTTAGTCATTTTTGTTAGGTTTATCAATAGATCACAGGGTACGAATCTAAAGTCTTTTTCTCATGCAATTAAATTTTAATGGATATTTTAATGGAACCATATCACATTGTAAAAAACCCAATTAAGGTTAAAATTGCCCAACGCTGAGCTAATGTCTTCAACAGTCGTGCTAATTAAGAGCGCTACCTCAAATCAATGACTAACTAGTAGCTACAATAAGTAGCTAGTGTTTCCTGCAAGGCTATTTATGAGCACTGATGTACCACAACTAAAGAAGCAGCACAGAAAAGTTATAAACACGCACACATGCAGATAGATGATAGATCAGGGAGACAGATGGTAAAACTAGTAAAACTGATTAGTAAAACTCCTCTAATAAACACTGAATAACTAAACAGATCATCTCTCTTTATTGGTCCTTTAAGGATAGCGTTGCTCCAGCCAGTTTTTGTTTTTTTATTAAATTAAAAAATTAATTTAATGCTCATCCCTCGCTGCATCTTTCATAACCTTGCTGTTTCTGTCTACATCTCTCTCTCTCTCCACAGGCAAGGTGAAAGCAGCCCACTGCACAGCACGAGGCTCTGACGACACCTGCGTGAGGGGCCTGCTAATGGGCCTGCCTGCTCTCTGTCTCACCCAGAGGAAGTCCACATCACGGAGCTCAGAGATCCGCTGGGCAGGCCGGGGAGGGGAGGTTATCAATCAACCTCACTGCCTCGCTCTCTAAGCCTCGAGAGGGAACACACCTCAGGGTAACTCTGAAACAGCCAGAAAAGGAAGTAATTGATCTCACATATATTACCTTCAGAACTAGCATTGATTTGCCAAGGTTGAAGTAAAATGCTAATTCAAAGGTGCAAGATGTGAAGTCTATGTTCCCTGTCATCGTCTGTGCGCAGTAAGTGAGCGTCGCCTGGTGGTTTCATTAAAGCGAAGAAAAACATGCTTTCCAGAACCTCCTTTTCTTTGCTCTCACGGTTTCTCTGTGGTGGAACAAGATTCCAACCTCCACCCCATCTGTAGAGACACAACCATCAAGAAACAGCATTTGTAGACATCATTCATGTGCACACGCCACACACCGAGCATGTTATGTATTGAAGGTAGTTACAATAAGATATCTGACACAACTGCAGGACGTGGTTTATATAACTGAGTGATTAATGAATAACATAAAATTACATTCTAACCGCATTCTTAAAAATAAAGTGCCAACTGATCCCTGGATTAACCATTTTTGGCTGTATGGTTCTGTTTCACACAAGGTTCTATGCAGTGAAAAAGGTTCCATGCAGTGAAAAAGGTTCTATGCAGTGAAAAAGGTTCTTTAGGCTACAAAAGGTAAAGAAATGGTTCTTTTAAGAATGATTGGCTGAATAGTTCTTTGGGGAACCAAAAATGTTTCTTTAATGGCATTGCCGTAAAACATTTGTAGCACCTTTAATTTTAAGAGTGTGTTTGATATATATGAAGCTCCCTATATGAAGTGTTTTATAATACATTTATGAGGTTCTGTTTTAGCTGGGCTGCTGACTTAGAATGTAGTTGCCTGTGTAGTTTTTGGAACAAACTCCTGACTGCAGCTTCAACTTGAACTGAGGTTATTTATTGTGAGTTTATTCGTAAGACTCCACAAATTAGCATTGGCAAACCCTGAAGCAGAACGGCAAGAAAGAGGAGCTTGGCATCCTGCATCTCTGGCAAACAAAAGCTCCTTTTGCTGGGTCAGCCTCAGCTTTTAAATAAACAACACACTGGCCAGCTGAAGCTGTCTGCCCTTCTAAACAGCCAGACAGCCATAATAGAGGCCCTCCCTGACAGCCAAACAGAACAGGACAAAAGCGAATAAACAAGACAGAAATGACCCTTATTCTCCTGAGACAGGACTGAATCTCAAAGCGCTGACAGGTGAGTCCGAGAGGTTTAGATGCACAGTTGCACAACAAAAGCAAAGGATGAAGTAAAGGTCACAGAGAAATAAAGGGCACACCCCAAGTCAGTGAGGAATGCTGGGGTCCTGTGCCATGCCTGAGGCAGTTTTGGTCACATCTTTGAATGTGTAAGGCAGTAAAAATTAAACTGAGCATATGCTGTGCCTGTTTAAAGCAATTAACACAATCCAGTGGGTAAACTGCAGGAAACCATCGTAAACAAGAAGATCAGACTTCTGTGTTGATCAAGTCCAAGTTGTGACAAAACAACCCAAGACGAAGAATTTGCTTCTTTGTTTAATGTGCTCTGATGTCTCATTATAACGTTTAGGGAACGTTAGCCAATGTTATGAGAACATTCTCTGTTAGGTTTGTCTGGTAAGCATGGTCCAAGTAACCCCTGCTGGTAGATGTCACGGCTACTCCATTCATGCATTCTGAAATAAATAAATAAATAAACAAATAATTTTTTGCAAGCGACACACACACACATACACACACACACACACGTTTAATTTGAGAGTATAGTAGAATGGCTCTTTAAAGCATGAATGTAAATTTGAACTGCTTACAGATACTTTTTGAAGCTGTCGTGTTTGTCGTTTAAAAAGGCAGTTTACTCTATTGCACTTCAGAAGTTATGTAACTGTGTTACAGTACAACATTCTGTAATACAATGCCTTTCTCATCTAAATAGGTTTCAATTAGAGACAGTAGTCCACAACAAGTACTATGGTTACTGTAGAATGTTTTTAAATTGTCTGTAAACACAGAAAGTTTAACACAGTTGCTACTCTGGTCATCCTGCAAGATCATGGTGAAGCATGTTCAATGAAATCAAGAAGAATATCAAAAAGTCAGATGACGTCTTACAGAAATTTCTGGAACAGGATATGCATCACACACACACACACACACACACACAAACACACACACACACACAAACACACACACAACTGATGGAGGAACTGATACAATCAGTTATGTTGTTTGTTAGGAGAAAGGCACGACACACCAGCATTGTGAATGGAACATCATAAGAACCAGGACAGCTTGCTTTCATCATCGAAATAATGAATTCCCAAGTTTATCAAAACTTTGAGGAGAAGATAAAGCCATCTGTCTGACAACTGAAGCTCAACAGATGTTTGGTGATGCAACAGGACAACAACAAGAGTAAATAAACAACAGAAGGACTTCAAGAGAAGAAAGTCTAACTTCTGAAGTGGCCCAGTTAACAGTTCTTCCTCATCCTCATCCTCATGCGGTTGTTCTCAATGAGAAACGGTACAAACTTCCTCCTGACGGTGGAGGTTATTGCTGTCAATGGTGGCCCCCTTTTTCCCTCTTTGAACGTTTACACAGCGTTCAATCAACATTTCATTCATTAAAACACTGTCACAATTCAAAACATATCACTGGCGCTCTTATTTGGGTGAATTATGAGCCAGACAGATTCTTGACAGATTCTTGACACTCACTCGAGATCAATTAGCAACATTCTAACATGAAATTCAGCAACATTAACTAACAACTTCAAGTAACAATCAATTTTCACTAAGCACAGAAAATGACACTGACATCACAATGTGTGCGATACGTGCCAACACAACAGCAAGAAATCATTAATCATGACAGAACACACTGCAGAAAATAAGACAGCATGTTTCATCTGTCTCATGTGGCATGAGTGTGTCTTTGTGGTGTTAGTTTATGGAGAGCGTTTACTCCGCCCCTCCTGCTGTGTGCCCGTCATGTTGATGAGAGCGAACGACACGAGCCTACTGACAGCATAACAGCTAAATACAGACAGACGTATGGATCAAAACTCAATTACCGTCAACAGCAGCAGAGGCGTGTCTGCAGGTGAGAGCTTCACACCTTCCAGCTTGACTTTTGCTCGTCTGGTGATGTCACTGCCTGCAGGAGACAGAAGTTCTCAACCAAAGCAGAGAAATGTGTCCATCAACACGTTCTTCATGTCACAATTCTGGCTTTTCATGCAGTCTGGGTTTGACACTGTCGAGATTCATGAGGAAAATGAATAACTTTCAAAGAGAAAAATGTCTCGTCTCAAAGCTTCACATCTCATAGTAGAGATACTTTCCTTAGACTAATCCTGTGAACATATCAAGATCATCAACTAAAAAAAGTCTTTTCAGCTTTCAATCTAATGGAACAAAACTAAATCATATTGTTTTTTTACACAAACCGCAGGTTATTGTGCTTTTTGGCTTCAGTCTTTTAATAAAATATAACTAGTTTGCCTCTAAAACAGTTTTGACAGTTCAAATCAATCAACTTTACTTTTGTTTTGCTGAAAACAATGTATTTGTTTTTGTTTTTTATTGCTGTCTTCACTCAGGTCCAACTCACTATAACCATTCTGACAGACTGACAATATAACCTCTTTCCTCAGTTTCATGTTCCTGTGTTGTTTTTTAATTAGGCCCATGCGACAATGAGACGAGAAAAACAGAAAGGTGACGCGATGCTTCGTGGCGTTAATCTTCACACAATTAAAAAAGCGTATTACTGGATGTTGATCTACTCATAAATCTCAAATCTTTCCTTCCACCCACTCGTCTTATTTATTTTCCTGCTCCTCTGCTTCAGGCATTTATTAGTTAATGCCAGAGATGATATTTTTTTCAGAAATAAAGACGAAACGAGCAGTATGTTATCAGTTGTTATCAGTTCTAGCGTGGGTTCGAGTGTGTGTGCGCGTGTCTGTAAAGCAGTGAGGTAATAATATAAGAAAATGCAAACAGCAGTGAGGTGGCGGCTGTCCAAAAACTTCTGCACTGACATGATGGATTATCCCTATTGGCTGTCTCAGAACTCTGTAGGGAACCAATCACTGACTGTGGACAGTTTGTGAACAAAGCTGCTTGGCTCATTCTCTGATTCTCCACGTAAAGAGTATGTTGGGAGTGCATATGAATCTTCAGTGGAAGCTCACATCCTGTCTATATAAGGAAAGTAAATCACAAAAAAGCACCAGAAAGTATCATAAAAGTTCTAAATGTGACTCTTACACTGTATTCCACGTCTTTTGAATACTACGATTGTACAGCTGCAGCAGAGGACAATTTTCAGTGAATAATGACCTAGATTTCAATCTGTTCCTCACACAAAGCTCTTGAATATTCAGAAGACTCACAATATAGAAGTCAAACGGATGACTTTTAGGAAACTTCTGCTATGATCTGTCATGGGAGACTGACAGCTATAGTCACTATTAAAATAACCACATATGGGGTTACACCACCGTGGACATGAGGAAACAGAGAAAAAAGAATTTTAAATTGTGGTGAATTATAATTTGACATGACCTACAAAACAGACTGAATTAATTGCACGAAGGAAAATAAGTCGCTTTGGAATGTAAAACAGTGATGACTTGCAAGTCTTTTTAGCATGCAGAATTCCCTAAAATACACACACAGACACGTCTGTGTTTCCAATAAGCTTCCCCTCCTGACTAACAATAGCAGTGCAGATGTAAATTCTCTGCGTGGTGTCGTGACTCTCTCTCTGAACTGATGGCCGGGTGTGAGCCTCTGTGCTGGATTTAATGTTTTATTGGACTGTGAATGTCTGTGTGAGTGTCTATTTAAAGGGTGGAGTAGAATACCTCAATGCTTCTATAATTCATTAGGCTGACGCTTCTGTGAACGGTCCATTTCTATTTGAGCCGCTGTGCATGAAAGAAATGTGTGGTGAGAAGCAGATCTCTGTTAATGTGTGCTTTGTAGTCTCCCTCACTCATCGCACTACACACACAGGATTACACACACTGCCTTTATAAGTGTGGAGAAAGAGAGCAATAAAGAGAACAGTACAAAGAGGTGTGTGTGTGTGTGTGTGTTGCTAAGAGTTTGACCATTGGCATAAAATCTTATCCCCACTGGAGACTTCTTGGCCACTTATTATGGCCAAGAAATGCATATAAAGAAGCCGGGCTTAAAAATGGGACATAAATATTCTGTCTGAAGCCTAATGTCCAAAAAACAATCTTTTCTAAAGCTATTTAATACAAACACATCTACTTCTGTGGGCATCTAAAGCATTACAATAATATTCTTAAGTTATGATATGAAAATAGGAACATATTTAAGGACATCATAAGGATCTAAGTGTTTGATTTCTGCACCATTAGTATCTCCAAACAAAATAGAAAATACTCTGAAGTCAGTTTACACAAACAGTTCTGACACATTGATTGAGTCAGTGCTGTTAAATAATGTTCTGATAACCTAAAAATGATGCTAAGAAGTTTCACATAAATAATGTGACCCATTTACCTCTGAAGCACAACAATCATCTGAAACAGAGAAAAATGACAAATCTATTATGAGCAGCACAAGTTTACCCCGATCACAGGCAGTGACTGTACTGCTGCACCATCTGCTGTGATCACAAGCATCTGGACCAGAAGATGCTGCAGTGACCCATCAGTTTACAGCCGATGAGTTAAAACAACGACCACCAAGCTCATCAGAGATTACACTTCCACACGTGAGACAGCCGGCTTCTCATTTATTATGCAGAAATGATCGTTTCAGCTGGAATACAGCATTTTGTTGTCTGGTGGACAAACGATCTCAGACAACCCGTGTTTTGTTCTGCAGCATGTTTTAATGAGTTTGGGCTGAAGCCTGCATTATAATTAAAGTACAGCCGATACATCTGTCAGGCTATGCTCAGTTGACTCACTGGGACCCGACACATGCTGAAAATAAAGGGATGTCGGTGCTCTGAAAAACAGGATTGCTGTGCTTTTGCAAGGACCCAGCTAACAGAGAATGTTCTCAGAACATTGGCTTATGTTCTCTAAAGGTTCTCTTAAAGTTAGCAAAAACCTTTTTACAGTAACGTTAGTAGAACTTTGTTAATGTTATATATCATGTTACCCTTAAGTTGTTAATGGAACGCTTTAAAAAACATTACAGAATTCCACATTTTAAATAACATTTCCATAACGAAGCAATAACGTTAATACAACATAAAAAAACTAGACTTTTTGAACGTTCCTAGAACATTTAAAGTAACTTTTTAAGACTTTTGTTACTTACGGTTTACAGAAACATTCTTACAAGCTAAAATTGTCAGCTCAATGCAGTTTGCCTCATTAAAACGTTGACTTGATCTGATTCAAGTTGGTTTATTTGCATCGCAAGACACAGGATCCTTCTATTCTGTGGAGAATTCTGGTTTCTTGGCAGCCAAATGAGCCCGTGGATTTAAAATATTACACACTGCTCTGTCATCCACCATGAAAAGTTTACTGGGAGAGAATTATTAGATCCCAGCGCTTCCGAGAACACGAGAATGCTAACAGTGTGCACGGGCCAAATGTAAATACAGTCACTAATTTAGCTCCCAGAATCCTCTGCGGTATTTACAGTAGACTGCTCCAGTCATCCATACAACACTTCTGCTCTGTTAGCATGCAGTAAGAAGAAAGAGGCTTAAACTGATTAAAAATGTATTATACACAGGCAGCAACAATATATCAATAAAAATTATAATCAGTAATGAAAACAATCAATAATCATCATTAACATCATTAACGATTAGCTGGAGACTGAGGATTAGTGACATCACTTTCTATGAGAATGGAAACACATTCACTTGCAGTTGACCATCCTGCATTTTAGTGTTGACCATCAAACCCCTTTACGACGTGACCTTCGGTGATATTCAGGGAAATCAGAGAAAGACACACTGCTGAGTGATTTCACTTCAGTGCTTTTTCTTACAATGTGAATTTACTATGAGTTTAAGTTTGAAATCACACCTGTCTCTGTGATAGCAGATTCTGGTTCCGTTTCAAAATCTTGCTCTCTACCTTCACAGGCAGCATTCTAGTTGCCTTAAAGGGAACCTCAAAAGTTGCATATCGGGAACGCTCTACATAGGCATTAAATTAGATGCCTTACGCAGGCTTTAAAACAGAGCCTCTGAAAATCATAATTATCAAGACCATGCTTTTTAGCCAATCAGAAAACAAGCTATTCAGAGCAATTGTTTATTTAAGCCAATCACATGAGTCCTAAAAGGCATGTAACCAATCATGCTTTAAGTATGATAACACTGACATTTAACCTGATAACACTGACTGGCAAATGGCACAACAAGGACGCGCACCAGCCCGAGCTAGGATCTAGCAGACATGGAAAAATACCCTTTTCCTATATAATCTATTTCACACTTCAAGAGCCATTAAGAAGATAAATACCAGTAAACATCTAGTATAACATAATGATATATCTGTGGTTTATGTGTCTCGCTGTGGAGAATAACCGTGTCCAGTCTGTTTATATCTGCTCTGAGTTTAAATGCACCTGCTGGCAGCATCTACAGCGACGTCACAACAGTCTTCCAGTTTGTCTATCATTACATTCTTCTTCTGAACGATTGCAGTTCTGTCTAACAAGTTTAAACTGCAGCCACTCAGTTGTCAACACACAGTTATTGAGTGCTGTGGGCTTCAAGAACTTGAGCCGGCTTTAAATCAAGGCTTTGGATAAATGCAGCGATCAAAGTCAGGATGAAATATTCAAACCAGATGCTGGTGGAACAAACATGCAGCCCTGTAACAGGTGCAAATGAGTCTCATAAAAGTTTACATGCAGGCACAGACAGAACTCCTGTTCAGCTGGAGGTGGCAGTACTGCTTCTTCAACTGCATATAGATGATCTGCTTACAGTATTGAGATCTTGAAATCCAGCCAGTCATTTTTGTCCTCTATGGGGGATGTTTGTTTATACTGGATTTCTTCACATGTGCCCCAGTTTATAAGTGAAGTGAAAGTGACATATTTGTCAATGTATGGTAATCCATACAAAGAAGTAGTGAACCTGCCAGCACTGAGAATCAAACCTGCGACCGTTGGGTTGTAAGTCTGACACTCTAACCATTAGGCCACGACTGCCCATTTTTAGTCGTGGTGTATCTAGAAACAACATTAAAAAACACAAAGAATGTGTTTCATGTGGCCATGACAACAGCTTGTTTATTGCAAACTGACTTATATTACAATTACGCACATTCTAGGGAACGAGGAACAGCAAGAACATTATTTGTATCTTATCTTCTTATGGCTCCATGTAAGAAACATCCGAGACCTGAAATAAATAATGTTTAGTGTTTGTCTTATGAAGCACCTTGTTTCTGGAGGAACGTTGTCTCGTTTCACTGTGTACTTGTATATGGTTGAAATGACAATAAACTCCACTTGTAACACTTGTAACTTGTAGCACACACACTCTTTTTACATTGTGCACAGACTGTCATACACGTCCATGACCAAAATGAGGTTTCATAGAGTTCCTCTCTCTAAAGCCACACACACACACACACACACACACCTTAATCTAGAGCCTCAAATCTTCATTGATCCACTTTCCTGACAGGATGACAGCTGCTGTGTGAGGAAGCAGAGGAGGAAAATGACACAACTTCTTATCAAAGTTCATCAGGACTCTTCCTGTCTTCAAAGGTACATATTTTATGTCTGTCATTCAGATCTTTTGATTTCATGACCTTTGCTGAACACTGATTATTTATAGCTTTACCATTAAACAAAATCATTGTACAGTACTGTGGAAAACAGCATTTAAAATCTTATGATCACAACAAAGTCTACAAATACATCTTATCTGTACGAAAGGAAAATCTTGGACTAGTTCTTAATTTACTTTGGGGGAATGAATACAAATGTTAAAATTAACCAAATATTTGAATAAAATGTAAGTATTTAAAATTTAATTTTTCAGTTTGTTAAAGGCATGGCATTCCAATTCTGTGTGAATCTCTGGAACTCTCATTCAATCAGAATTCAGGGTCTAAACTCTCCGTTTGATATAAGACAGTCATTTTCTTATACTTCAGCATTTCTACAGTGTGACTTTGTAAAATGAAGTGGCAGGACTCCAGTGTGTCTATTCTTAGAACACTGTTGATGGAATTGCTTTTGTAATTAGACAAGCCAAAGTCCTTGACGAGCACATCTGAGTGTCACCAGCTGAAGGACAACACACAACACCCGCCCTGTCGATATCACACTGCTCTGTTCATAAACCTGATTCTACAGCTACAGGTCCTCATATAACACACTACA
>JAZGTI010003149.1:0-32675 GCA_036877585.1 Botia kubotai
CTTTCCTGACCTCCATGAAACGGGAGATGCTTATAATGGCCTGGTCTGTCTCATTGAAGACGTCCCTCCACGTAAATGCCATTCCATAGGGACGTGTATCTTCAGAATGCTTAGACAGAAAGCTGATAACATCCTCCACACTCCACTGAGTACCAGCCAACTGGGCATTAAAAAAATTTGCAGTTGCATTGTTTCGAAGAAGAGTCTGTGTTTGGAAGAACAAAGATATAAGGGACAAAATTAGCTCATGGAACTCACATTACCCGCTGGGTTATGGTGACACTGAAGAACCAGCGATGCACTACAACCACAGGCCAGATGAAGGCAGTGATGAGAGTAAGGTGTAACATACCCGCATTAGATCCATTTCCTCACTGTTCTCCATGAAGTTCCAAATCTTTGGTCTGGTTTCCTCCCACATACCTCCTAAATCTCTTAGAATTCCGAGTTCCTGAAATGTCTTATTGACCTGGGAATGAGGCATTCATAGGTTCATTTAATTCAACTGTTCTGTTGATTTACTGCACGTATGGTTCATGTTGATATTTATGTTTTTAGTTACCTCATGAATGATCTTCTGTGTTGCAGGTGTATGTGGAGTGTAGAGGATCTTCCCCATCAGAAGAGGTTTTAAGGCTCTCCAGATCATACGAGAGATGGGGCTGGTTTCCATGTTCTTCATTAAGTTGTTACAATATGGAGCTAGAATTATTTATGAAGAATATGCTTTGACTGACAGCACTTTATAAGCACTAGACCAAGTAGATAACAAGTAGAATGTATAATACTACATTTATGCATTTCTTGAAGAGCTCTATAGCATAACACAATCTAAAACATTATGGTATTGTTGCATTCTCTGAACTGTATTCTATAGCTTTGTTATGCAGTATGCAAATATAGTATGCAGTATGATAGTAGGTTATTTGGTACACAATGCATGTTGCTCATAGAAAACTGTTGGTAGTTTCTGTTATAGGTTTGACGTACTGGAGGTGTTGTCATAAGTGGAAACAGGTTCATCATCACTGTCGTTGTGGCTGCCGAACAGTGCCTGAAAGTTGCTGTCCTCGTACCAGTTGAGGGATTTGATCTTTAGACCACCACCTTCTGGGTGTCCGCAGACGATACGAGACACAGCCTGGTACATCAGACTGGGTGAGCCGGTGGCATTTTCAGACAGAAAAAGGATCTCATTTCGCAGATCACTCCAGCTCCTCATACTGGCCAACTGAAAAAACAATTAAGTTTAATTTAGTGTAAATGAATGATATGCACTTATGATGAATTTACATAGAAGGCTTTGTTAAACAGGTGTATCTGTTTATATATTAAGTTGGCACATATCTTATTCACACAGAAATATGAATATACTGCATGTCTCTTAGTGACAGACTGACTGACAGACATCATGTCTGATAGGGATAATGTCATGGGGGATAATGCTATTGTTTCAGTATTTGCTTCATAGCCATTCATTTTTTCCTAATCCTTGAGAGTCTTGCTGTCATTGTCTAACTCATGTTTGGAGGCTGTACATAACAGTGTTGAATCCAGAGAGCTCATACCCTGAGGGCTTGTCAAACTAAACACAGCTTGCAACAACCAAATAAAACCTCCCCTGAAAAGCTAGTTCTGCTTTCTCACAAACACAAAGGGGTCATGACAAATCCTTTTTGTAAAGGGAGGTGTGTTTCCTGGAGTTGGTTTACAGTACAGATATTATCACGTGCTGACCCCTAAATTTCAACTGCCTTTTTTTTTAGAAAAAATATTCTAATTCAGCTGCCCAGAGGACTGTGTTATTTCTCAGAGGTTTCTCTTTCAGAGCTCAGGAGACTTAATGGATTTCTCAGTTGTTTGAATTAATTATCCACAATGTCTCGGGTGTGTTTCTTAAAATTTACCTGAGAAAGAAAAACAGAGGAAAATTACATACTATAAAATTAATGGGATATTAGAGTAATGTGGATAGCATAGCTCAGATAATTTAATCTTTGGAAAATTTGGATGTGGAATGTTTGGAATGTTTTAGCTCTTCTTAAAATGATAAAATGTCTTTGGTGTCTTGGCAATAATGAGCAAATATGGTTTCAAATGTTCATTATTGCTTAATCATGCTGTTTCACATACATTTTTACATACTTTTTTTACTGCCATTATGCAGTATGTACAGTATATACGGTAAGCAATAGGTTGGTATTCCATGCTAATCCCAGCACCAGAGTACAAAGTTGTTTCTCTTTCATATTAAATAAGGTGTGGCACATGGCATACAGCTCTGCAGGCCTGATCATGTCAAGGATGAATCCACGTGAGCATTAGGGATCTGACTCAGCAACCATGTCACATTGACCTTATTTTGTGTAAAAGTGCATGGGGGAAGAGGGTTTGCCAAAAACAAGTTAAAAAAACTAGACACTTTTGTTTCTCAAATAAATGCATCTGATTTTAAGTTTTTTAAGTTTTTTATAAGAAATAATTCTTTTTTTTGCAGTGTAATCTTAGTAGACAGCTCAGCCAAAAGTCCGGTTTTAGTCTCATACCAGCACAGTGAATGGTTACTGGAATTCAGTGTATGCCTCAAAGCTGAGGATTAGCTGGAAAACTTGAGTAAAAGAAGGGTTAAGTTTATTGTTCTATTTACTACAAACTTAGCCAAAAGTTTCCCTCTATTGAGCAGAAAACAGAGACTCTTTTTTTTATGGGCAAACAGATCATGAACGCCCATCTAACTGTGTAAACCAGATGACCTTTATTACGCTCTTTAGATGCTGACTGCTGAGTAGATCGTGTGAATGCTCCCTCTCTTGTTGTCTCTCCCTCTCTCTTTCTCTGTCTCTTTCTCTGTATGCTTGTTCAGCTGTGCCTAGTTGTATATCTTTCCAGTTGGGAGCTGAAACAACTCTCTCTTCTTCCCACCATGCAAAGCTACAACTGGCAACCAAGACATTGCCAAACCCAATGACATTTCCCATGTGACACCTTTACAGCTACGTCACAGGTCCAACAGTCCTTCGTGTCCCTCACATGTCACTTCATCTCTTATAGTAATAAAATTAGATTTACCTCTGCAGCCAGTGATCCCAAACTTTCCAGAAGGTTGTCTGTGGCTTTGGCAACTTGATGGACATCGGTGACATTAGTCCTTACATCTGGCTGTACGAAAGTACAGATGTGTTATTTACATATCATACCGACATTGTGTCTTAATGTACTAGTTACATTAAACAGTTCATGCAGAACTTTGATTTTTCGACAACATGATTTTATAAGAATATACATATACCTTAAAATAAAGGCCAAAGGACACAGATTACTATCCTTTTTGAAGGTAAAATGTGTAATTGTTTCCTAAACTCCTACTGCCCCATTGGTCCACCAATGAAATAGTCCTGTCCCCAAATTCACACCATTAGTTGACAAGGCAGACTGTTAAAATTGTTTTGGGAACTCACATACAACCTTTTATACTTTTCTCAATCTAATGGAATAATTGCACTGTGGGTCATAATTTATACTTTCCTCAATCTAATGGAATAATTGCACTGTGGGTCATAGTGACCGTAGTGACCTGGGACACACAATATTCATTTACAGTATCGCGTGTCATAAGTTTATATGGCTGTGAAATCAAAGCTTTAGTCACTAATAGTGCTTACTCATTTATTAGGCATCTAATTTTCATAGCTGTAAAAAAAATTAAACTTAACCATAAATGTTACGCAAGCCCACATTCTACCACAAACAACCTCAAGTAACCTGTTTATCCACAGTATATCCCATGTATGCACATGTTTATCAGTACATGTGCTCTTTGGCGATCAAACCCATGATGGGCTGTTGCTAGCACTCTGCTTTGCCTGTTGAGCTACAGGAACACTATGGAACACTGCACTATTCCAATGCTGAGTCAAAAGCTTTCATGGATCAGCGTGATCTATGGGGCAACCTTACCAAAACTGTCATTACATGTTATAACTTGGTGGGTAGGACGATTGGCAAAACTTTTGTCCTCCTACGCTCCTTGTTGCCTTATTTTTCCTTTATCCTTTTAAGCAGGTTGTTGATCTGTGTTTGTTTCTGAGCACAGTGCACACCAATGATTAAGTCACCTGGTCTTGTTATTCAGAGCTCAACAGCAGCAGTGAAGAAGGGCTGGACACTATTGTAATGCTACATGAGATAAAAGATGATCTCTGTCCCCTTTAAACACAAAGTTGATGGACTTTATCAAGTAGCAATTCAATTAACACACATTCCTGACAACAAAACCATTATGTCTGGGTAACCATTATGTCTATCCAAAACTCTGGGGACCTTGTAACTGTATGGTGAAGGGCCCATTTGTTTTATGGCATTAAATAATTGGGATTTTCCATAATAGAATAAGAGCAGTTGTTCTCTGGATCATAAAACTAATGGTGTCTAATTTCACACCCTAACCAAAATGACTGTGGCAGAACCCTGATTCAGTGATGGGATCCAATAAAATCATTATAATGTTACCATATATGTTACTGTACTGTGTTTGAACATTTTAATCTTTAGATTATATCTCTTATCTTATTGCTTCCAATGATGCTTCTCATTACTGTAATACATGCCATTACTGTAATGAGAATTAGATTTTTAGATTTTAATATCACAATGCAACCTTAATGGTTCTCAGATTTTTGAAAAAGGCATGAATCAATCAAAAATTCATTGAGGAATATTTCTTACCCTAATAGGTTTGAGAAAATCCAGGTTGGACTGAAAGTGTCTTTCAGCCTGGTTTAACCAGGTTCTGGAAGAATTGCAGATGATGTCCTGAGTGAATCTAGCCACCTCCTTGTCTGAGATAGTCACAAAGTCCTTCAGCATGATGAAGCTACACATATCTTTCAGATGGACACCAAAGCCTTTGAGCAACACCTAAAAACATGAGAAGCACCCTTGATACGAATATTACACAAAGTGAAGGTCAGATAAAAACGTCTATGAGGTTTTTTTTTAAAGAAGAGATCAAAGCTCCTCAGATGATCCATGTGTTTCTTATTCTTAGGAGAAGGGCATTTAAAGCTCTTAAGCATGATGTCTTGAGCACATTATCAGGGTACATTAGGGTAAGACTGGGCTGCTGGGATCATTTCTGGAGACTGTAACTTGTGTAAACAAAGGTTTATGCCCTAAGGAAATGTCACACAGCTAGATGTTGATTTGCAAACAAAAAATTAATTTCATGTTGGTTTCTTCACTGTAACTGAGTCCTAGGGGCAATGTAGCAGCATTTGCTGAACTGGCTAAGTGATCAACTGTTCTAGAAAAATAATGACCCTGCTCTATGTACTCCTAGAGCAGGGTCATACTGAACATTCACTGTAATTACTGTAAACTGTAAGGCTTGGGTTGTTGATTTAGCTTGTGCATGGTAAAAAGGAATGAATTATTGAAAAATTTTAATATTCATGGTAAAGAGTTATGGTTGACAGCTAAATGTAGACATTTGAAGTGTAATTCCATCCTAAAATTAGCTCTAATAAGGTCAAGTTCCTGTTACTCGCTCACCTTTTCTAGATTCACTTCTGCCTCCAGAATGTTCTTTACAGATTGCTGGCTAAAGGAGGCGTTCTGCAGGAGGAACATGGAGAGGGTCTCGTTTTCACGTAGGAAGTCCTTCAGCTTGAAACCTGAGGACAAATACACCACTTTAGTGTGTGCGTGTTAAGCAGTGCTTTTCAAAACCACCGTACAATAGCTGCACTTATTCATTTTCAGCAAAACCACCCCCACATTTTAGGATTAGTTTTTTGAAAACGCATCTCTTTTCCATGAGTTTGGCTTTATGTGGCATTCTTACAGACTTGTTTGAGCAGGCGCTCACTTGCTAAATTTCAGTAGTGTTCATTCAGGTGACAGAGACACAGACAGTGTTAACTGCACACTCTCGTGCACATCTTAAAGTTCATTCTCCTTTGTGCATGTCTGAGCAGGCAGTGTGTTTCACCTGGGCATGGAAAGAAACGTCAACATATTCATCAGGTGATTCTGCAAACAATACACTGGGAGTCTCGTTGCTTATAAGTTCTGGAATCTACATGACCCCTACATGAATTTGCCAAAGAGGAACGTACCTCAGAACATTTCTGGCCTTAGCCCTTTTTTTCATATGAATTTTAAATAAGAAACTGGATTTTTTTTTCTTTTCTGAAGAATTTATTGGTGCTTGCTCATTTAAAATTTGCCACAATGATTTTAGTGTTCTTGGTGGTAGCTAGGGTGTTGCTATGTAGTTGTCAAGGTGTTTTAACATGTTGCTATACAGTTGCCAGGGTGTTCTGGGTGGTTGCTACGTAGTTGCTTATAAGGGCAATTAAACAACCCACCCTCAAGTGTCTATGATATCCTCCGTAGATATGGAGCAGGTCTCTCACTTAATGTAAGTCTATAAAATGATCGGTCATTCATCACAGTAAAATACTGAGTTCTCTTATAAAGGTATTAGCGTTCATTTCTCAACAAGCTGCACAATTGATATAACTAATGTCTGTAACACATTGATTGAAATACACATCGAAATGTAATATTTACATTAATATTCATAATAGTGATGTTGTCTTAGCAGAAAGTTGATAGACTGTCAACTCTGCCTCCAGAATGAACTCAAGACAGAACTTCTGATAAACCCGGCCAACCTATCACTTCAATACAACTTCACAGTGAAACTTGGTCCATCCACTCTCCCACCTACTCGGTCAGTTAGAAACCTCGGGGTGGTGTTTGATAACCAGCTGAAATTCACTTCACACATTGTAACCATCTCTCATTCATGCAGGTATGTGCTCTTCAACATCAGGAAAATCAGACCTTTCATGTCCGAGCACGCAACACAGCTCCTAGTCCTTTCAGCCAATGCTACCAAACCCCTGCAAACTACCTGTAGCCACTCGCATCCAATATAAATCTCTGACACTTGCCTTTAGGACAGTCACCCTTACCTCAAGTCAATCCTCCAGACATGTCCCCTCCCTCCAGCTTTCGGTTCTACTAATGATTGATGTCTAATCATTCCCCCACAATGAGGTACCAGATCTCGCTCTAAAACTTTCACCCACTCTGTTCCTTGTGGTGAAATGAACTTCAACCCTCCACCCGAGCTGCTGAGACCAAAACAACCTTCAAAAAACAACTCAAAACACACCTGTTTCGCAGACACCTGACCAATCGCTAATGCTCTAACTCTCTTTCCCTTTAAAAAAATTTTTGTTTAAGTTTGTTATTTTTGATTGTTTTGAATTTTTGATTGTTCATCTTTGTTCATCCATTCTCTAGTAACAGAATACAATATCCACTTGTAAATGTAGCTTGTAGACTCTGCTTGTTGGTTCTTAGGACAAAATGTTTAATGCTCCCGTCGATTGTAAGTCGCTTTGGATAAAAGCGTCTGCTAAATGAGTAAATGTAAACTCGGAATCTGCTTTTAGGCTCTACAGAGTAGGTAAGCACTCCATACTCCACCACAGTATAAGCAAACAAGAGTCAAACCTGTGAATGTGTATGTCTGTGGAAAGTGTGGCCATTCACACACGCCTAACAAGTACCTGTGATAACCTTCACCCATAGCAGCCCAACTGTCTCTAGGTCTTCCTTCTGCGTTGTTTAGGCAAACAAAGCCTGGAAACATGTCCACTCTCATCTCAGCTAAGGATAGGGTGAAACTCCCAGGAGGTGGCAAATTCTTGAAGTATTTAAGCCTTTTTTGAAATGGGAAAATGAGGTAGGAGGAGTAAAATAGGGTCTAAAAGAACATATGCAAGGATTTTCTGTAAGGTCATGCTAGTGATTTGTAAAGCTTTCCTGAGGCAGGTAGGTTGCACAATAAATGTTTGGTATTCTTCTAATAAGTCATGAGATAAAATTCAGCAGTGTTATGTAATGCAGGGGTTTCCATCCCGCAGGCTGATTCAATAGTTAGTTGTGGCTTGTGTCTTGGCATCTAACAGGACAAGTCATATTACATAATTTTGCTTTTATCCCAAGTGCCTTACAAATTAGAAGGACTTACAAGCTAATGTAATAATCAAAACCATTAATAAAGTCATGATGTTATACGAAGCCCAACATGAACTGACCATGGGTTCCCATTAAAATAAAAAATAGATTTGTTTGTTTTGTTCTTTAACATAAATGACATTCTTACTGCAAATGTACATTTTAAAATGGCTAAGAGCTTTCAAAACATACATTGCTAAGGATGACCACCTGCTTGCAATTTATGTTTTCAAAGCACATTTTTACCACCTTTAAAGGACTTTACTAAAATCAAAAACCACTATAAACTGATTTTTTGATTATAAACAAAGGCTTGGAATGCTAAATGTCTTGGTTTTAAAAACTACAGCTAACAGCTGTATTGCTAAAGTTTGGACCATGAAAAGTAACAGGCCAGACAAACATATAGTAATCCAGATATACTTAACTTTTGCTGTTTTGTCATTAAAACGACTAGCCTCATGTTTTGTTTTTGAATGTTTAAATGAAAATTATGTGCATCTGTTGAAGCTATCACAGCAAGCATGTGAACAGGTTTAAAATAATAAACATAAACCCAATGAACTTAAGCTTTTTCATGTCAGTTATACTCAGAAAAGAATAAAAGACAAAAATATATGTGTTCGCAGCATGCGGAAGCCATGATAAGCCCCAACAATGAGTGGATGGTGAGTTCAAAGCATTCCTGTTGGCACACAGCCAGAGACACATTGTTGAAGCTTTAACTGGAACAGGTGTGCTGACAAAATCTTTTCTCTTTTTCTCAGTTTCTTACTCTTGTATTCAGTCCAACAACTAAACTGAACACCTCTAAAACACTTACCTATTATCCTTATTTTTGATATTTTCCAAAGTAATATGCAATAATGTAGTAACTTCAGTCACCCTTAAGCCACAGTCTGAATTTATGAAATTCTGTAGTTTTGTGTCAGTGTTCTGGGCTAATGGTTACGAGCAAGTAGTCGTGCGGGGAGACAAACTGATTCTGATTTTGGCATTTTGTGCCAATCAAATCCTCCCCTTTAACATCGCTTCCTGTCATATCTCTACAAAATAAAATAAATGCTGCAAAAGCCTAACAAAAATCAGTTGCTTTGTTATTTACATTTCTGTGTGTTTTATAAACAGGGTGGAGAACTGAGATAATATACCCCAACAAATTGACCAAGTCCCATAACAGCATTATGACATAGCAATTGTGTTTGAAAACACAGGTGAGAATTTGGTTAGATCCACACTTCTCTATTCTGTATGTGTGTCTGTCTGCGAGTCTTTTTACACTATCTGTGCTATTCTAAAAATAACTAGAAATGTTATCTGTTTTACTCTTCATTACCTTTGAACAGTATGAACAATACTTCAGTTCTATATGTGTAAAGATTTGTAAGTCCACACATTTGGTGATAGTGTCTTTAAAACCTTTCTTCCATTAGACAGAATGATGTGATTAAGCTTCACTTAGCGTGAGTAGGCTGCATTGTGCTGCTTACCCAGTACGCGTTAAATGAGTATGCGTGTAACATGTATGCGTGCGTCCTGTTTGCACCCACACAAGCCCTAACAGTAACTTGTCATGGCTTGTATGAAAGGTTTGATCTTTTGAGCCACCCACCTCTCTAGGTGGAAGATTTCCCTATCCTAGCAAATCCCAAAAGACTGAATAGCTTCCACATTTGCATTAAGATGCAGAGGAAGAGAACCTGTTTGCTATAAAGTGAGAAATAAGATTGCTTTGAACATTTTGAAGGCAGGAGAACTATTCCTTTATTGCAAAACAAATAGTTCTGCTCCTTGATGCCAATTGGTCAATAGCCGTGGTTTAGTCAACACACAGCATCCATCGCTAATCGGTATTTTGTATATGTTGTATATCAGCAATATGTTACTGTTTATATGTTTGGGACTGTTTCTTTTAACAGAAAGGATAACATTTAATGAACGCATCCTTAACATGTTTATTTTATAAATGCAATAAGGCTTTTGAGGCTGAACAGAAAACATGAGATTTGATTTGTGGCCACTCTCTGCTGTAATTGACTGTAATCTACTGAACTTTACTGTACTTACCAGCAGTGTTCATTTGCAAGTCTTTTACAGCACTGATAAGTTCCTTAAATCCATCTAAGCTTTTGTCATTTTGACTGTACAGCAAAATCTTCTTGGCATCAGAAAATAGGCGGGAGATTCTGAAAAAAATGTTGATAATAATTACTACCTGCAGTTTTGTTCCAAAGTTTCACTCACAGCCGTAAATTATACATAATTGGCCATATTAAAGCTGACATTCATGTTATTTCAAAGTCTTCAGCTGTAGGCATCAACTTACATGGAATCATTGAAGTTTCCAACAACTCCAGGAGATTCCCCAGGGGTGGGGTGTCGGAAGCAAGGATTGTTTGCATTGCAGACAATGCCCTGAATCCAGGGCAGGGTGCCCGCTGAGGGCATGGCTTTGTTGGGAAAGTGACCTGTAACAAATAAAAAAGGGAGACAATTAGCTACCTCACTGAAAAGGCTTTAAAAGACTGTTCACAATAAGTCACGAGCAGAGGAGAAGACTGTGTGATAAAACCATGATGCTGGCATCTAGTGACTACATCAGAAAGAGTGAAAAAATGTTCATTTCTGCTAAAAACGTGGCCCCCTAATTTGTTCTTGGATCAAAAGTGATTAACTGCATGTATAAAGACTATGTTGATCCAGGTTATAGATTAAGTAGATATGATATCAGATTAACATTCAATGGTTTAACCCTGGACATGATGTGCCCGATGAGATTTATGTTATTTCTACATGTTCCAGCATTTCAGCCCATCCCCATACACAGATAATGCACATGTACCCTCACAGTGCCTTATCTGTCTGTGGACCTACAAAACATCAGCAAACATCTGACTCCTATCTATTCCTCAAAGAAGCTGCTCTACAAGGAGACCTTATCCAGTGATTACCTGTATAAAGTACAGAGGTAAAGCTGACCTATGACCACCACCATCCTCACACGTGTGGTTTATAAGAACTCTCCATAGACATGGTTCTGAAGGTGTTTTTTTACTGTATTATACTGGTTTTTGTACTGTACAAACTGTATATTCAATCTGCTAACCCTACCCCTAAACCTAACCTTTTTAATTAAAGGGGTCATGACATGAAGAATCAAATTTCCGTTGATCTTTTGACATACAAATGGTCTTGGTATCATTAAAACATCTTGCAAGTTTTCATAACTCAAATGTACTCCTTATCAATAACAAAAGCATTTATGTATCTCCAGATACATAAACATTATCGTTCTTCAAATGTGAAATCTCCCATGTGAAATGGTTAAATATGTGACGTCACAATGTAGATTTATTGTCATGTGACCTGCCCTATAGCAAGATATCAACACCTATTTTCTACATCACATCGCTGGCTCCTCCCATGGTCGTTCAGTCGCTGAGAAGCGGTTACAGTCCTCTCCTTACAGAACAACATCACAGCAACATCCTCTTTGTTTGAGATTAATTCATTACAATATCACACAACAGGCTGAAGAGATACTTTGAAGGAGTGAGTGTATCTGAAGGCCTTGTTACACATGATACATTTGTGATAGCAGTAAGATGCCAGTCAATTGCTGTGCTGTTCCTGGCTGTGCTGTTCAAGACGTTAACCAATCGTAGGGGAACGCTGACTTTTTTTAATCACAGGGCTAAAAACAGGGTGTATAAAGGGCATAAATGACATAATAGTAATTTAATAGTAATTACTTAGTGCTTTTAGGGCAAAACATTCCAGTAATATTATAATTGCACCTTAAGGAACAAAATAAAATAAAAAACATGTCATGAGCCCTTTACCAAAAAAATCACAATTTTGTATGTTTGTTAATCAGTGAAGACACAGGAAGTGTCCATGTAAACCATGTTTACATTATGTATATGTTATTTATACACATCTGTGTCCCCACATAGGATTACTGTTATTCCTATAATTAGTCAAATATGTAGGTCTGCTATCAGTCAACCTTATGACTTCTAGAAGTCTCACTGCTGTTTAAAGTATGATCAATTTATGGAGGTATTTGTTACATTTTGAATATATTTTAATTTTAAACATGATTTCTGACTAGGCAACTCTCTTGAAAACTGTCAAGAACAGGTTGACAGTATAGGAGTCATATTTCACTTCAAATCAATAAAACAAGAAGTTATATTTTTCTTTTACAGATTTTTGTGAGATTTATCTAAAACTTTTATATAAGCTTTATTTACTTACTGAATATTGTAAAAATATTGCTTGTTTTGGGGGCTCAAAATTCACTTTTTTTTCTCACTTAAGCAAGAGATGTTGCAACCTGTTCGTGTTTTACGTTTTACGACTCAAAGCAAAACTATTCGCTCATAACCACACAGATCCAGAATTTAAATAGGAAGTGAAATTAGCAGGCTACTTCCCATTTCCTGTCTAAACCACAGTGATAAATGTGACTGTTTAGATGTCATGATCTCATGATCACAGCTCCACTAAAACAAACAGATGATCCACAATCTAACACGGATATTCAAATGTATATGTTTAAGCACTACAAACTTCAATACTACATACTTCATACTATATAACATTGAATATAAATTGCTTGTGTTTTTTTGGGAAACTTTGAATAAACATATTTGCAACTTGCATGCTAGGCTTTTACATGTATTCTTAAACAGAATATTTGTCATTTGAACTTGCCTCCATATGTAAAGTATTTATAGTAGTTTAATTAATTTTTCTTGCATGTTTTTAAAATGCTTTTCTTTGTTTAATGGGCACTATTGAAATCCCAGCATTACAGTACATTAATGCATTTGGCAGATGCTTTTATCCAAAGCGACTTCCAGTTCATTCAAGTTATACATTTTGTCAGTGCATGTGCTCCCTGGGTCTCAAACCCACGACCTTTGCGTTGATAGCGCAATGCTCTACCAACTGAGCTACAGGAACCAGCATGCCCCATGATAGCATGATTGTATCTGTCACACAGCATCTTGGACTTATAGAACACTGATTACTGCAGTTATCAGAGTTATGAAAGCTCATAATCCAGACCTGACACATCACATCATAATCATACATCATAAACTGAGTTCAGTGAAGGGACACACTGCAGATTTGCCCATTAATTCTGTACAGCAGTAATTCCATTGACCAGCTAGTTGATATTCTTGAGATGTTACTTTTCAGCTTCAAACAGCACAATGTCACATCTAAATATGTTTACTGTGCTTAAAAAATGTACTTACATTCATGTTGTTCATACGGTGGGTAATTTAACCTCACAGCAATCAAGATGAAGAAAATAAAGAGAGGCCACACAATCTCAGTCAACAGCTGGAGCTGCAGGTAAACACATGAAGACAAAACAGAGTCAGTATTTTCATTAGACTGCAGACAGTGCTCTCAATAACGTCTGCTGGTTGTTTAGTAACAGAGCTTTCAGACACAAGCTCATGGCTCTGATGTACCTTCAGGTCTGAAGTAAATGATGCTGGTGTGTAATGACGTCAAGGCCAATATTTTTAACAACATTTATTATTAACGTATGACAGGGAATCGATCAGAGCCTCCAGAAATAGTAAGAAAGTACAGTATAGTAAGAAAGCCTCTGCTGGGATCAATGTGATCAATCAATGTGATCAGTCTGTCTCCAGTTATTTCCTCTGGGGGTAATGCTCATTTATTTTACCCAATATAAACTGTTGAAATATCAGTTTGTGCTTTTTAAAACCATATACAGAAATGTAGTTCAGAGTTTGTTTTACACTATAAAAATGCTTGTCAATTTGCTGCTGCAATTTAATGATGTAATAATGACTTAATGGGCGTGTTATTAAGAATTCAAACAGCATGATTACAGAACTTTTCAGGACTGAACAGGTGACAAAATGTTAACGATCTATAATGTAATATATCAAAATAAATGTATAAATAAATCTAAAATGATGTCATATGCAGTGAGATAATGTTAATAAACAATCATATTCAATAAGGAGTCTACATGATTTAAAATGAATCACAATTTCATTATGAAAAGGACAAACAAAACTAATCTTTAGTAAACTGTTTTACTGAAATAACATATTAAGTAACATGTTTTGAACTCTGTATCCCCAAAATCCAGAAATTTTTTGGAAAATATAGAGAAAACCATGAGGGCAAAAAGAGAAAGTCTTACTGTTTGTCTTCTTCTGTAGGTGAAGTTCTTCCACAGCAGCAGACCCAACTGAGTGGAGACAGACATCTTCACCCAGGTCCTGCTTCACTCTCAGCTCTCAACTGTAATGATACACAAGTGGGTTGAAGAAGGGCACCAAGCTGCTGCAAACAGAGCAGCTCAAAAGTCCAGGACAAAGTTCAGCCTCCTATCTGACTCTCTGCTGCTCGATCATGTCTTCACTTTCCATCTTTCCTGCCATGTTTTATGGAAGCCGATCTGTGTTTTCCCAGAATTCCTGGAAGTGGTGGACCTTGTGATGTCAGTGAATTGTCAAGAAAGGAACTTCACAGGCCATTATGTTCTCTAGGGAAGGTAGATTCACTCTAATGGCTAGGTTTGATCAAAGAGGTTCATTTAAAATGCACAGATGCTAATGACACCATTGAAATACGAAAGTCTTCAGACGCTCATGAGTGTCTTCATCTAACAGTCTTATTGTTCTCAGTGTTTATTTCCCAAAGAGTTTTCTGTGATTTAATCAGCTGACTGAAAAACAGAGATGATAAAGTTTGAAGATTAAATGTTTGAGTGATTAAACTGTTTTCTTACAGATGAGCTAGAATGAAAATAAAATTGTCTTAGTCAACAGGAGGAAAAAACAATTTAGATTAATTTAATATCTCAAAGCTGGCAATAAGATGACATAGGGGTGACTTTGGCTTAAATATAATGCTTTTCAGATTTGTCTTATGAGAAAATGACACCAGTAAACTCCCATGTGTCTTTTCTAGTGCAATCACATGTCTAATCAAATCTTTTCTTATCAAGTTTGAATTAAAACCAAATGATCTGAGCTATGCTATCCACACTTATAGTACAGCCCTGTGGTATACTGTATGTCAACTATTGATTTGTGTCATTTGAAACTAGAGCTCTGTGAATCTAATGAGGTTTCTAAAAAGAGAAACCACAAAGCCATAAAAAGGTTTCTTTGAGATCAGTTACTGACAGTTACTAAAAATCCTTGTGGATAAAATGTATTTATTATTTATTATATTATTTATAAAATTCAGTTATCTACAGACATTTTATCACAGCACAACTAATTATAATGTCACATGTATTAGCTGATTATAAAATAATTTAAATAGTTTAAGAACAAGTTAATATGATGATTCACAACCTCCACTATGGCAGCTTCCGATATATTTCCATATGCATATAAATTATTACTCTTGTCATTAAGTACATTAGGTATAGCGTGCGATGTTTCCCATGAAGTTCAGCTCAAATCCCAGAGAAACGCTGGAGGCGTGTGACTATGGGAATTTGACTTCAGTTTGGTTGCTTAATTTTTTTCAAGCAGTTCCACTGTTTTGATTTCTTTCCATTTGATTTCTGCCATCTCTTTATCTTCTGATTTCTTCTTATTTTGATTTTCAGGTGGTAAAAAACTCTCTGATTATAGTCTTGTTGTTTACTGTGTCGGTGAGACCTGAACCTTTGTTCGACATTTTCATTGTTCTAATCGTACTGTACTTACATCATTCTCTGATAACGAAACAAGTGTTTACTTTGGCTCTTTTTCATTTTCATTAAAGTCACGGTTTGTTTTTGTAGCTTTACAATATAAACAACAACTGTTTTCGTCGAAGTAATTCTTTGAAAGATGTTATGCATTCCGTACGGTGAATTGTACTTTCATTTAAAGTTTCCTTTTGACAACTGTTAACTGTTCGTTATCTTCATAAAAACTATATTAGTATTAGAGCTGGTATTTGTATTATTTACAATACACTGTAGCCTATGTCTTTGTTTTATTTACATTAGAAAACAAAGAATGTTTTTAGGGAAATTACATAAAAATGTATCTTACCCAGGCACCGTTAATGACTTTCTGATGGACATTCGTTGTAATCTTTTTAACCAGTGGCTTAATCCTCTCACGGGACTTTGACGCGCCGGTGTGCTCTCTCCGGTTTGGGTATCGCGTCACTGAAGGCGCATCTGAAGGTTTTAAAGTGGTTTTATAGCGCAGCCAGTCTGCATCCGCTTTGAGCGCAGGGGTTACTCCCGGTCATGAAGATGTATGCTTAAGGTTTAACTGGATGAACACGTGTTAGCCCAAAACAGCGTTTAAACTGCCTAACAACAAACGTCTGAGGAAAATTTAATGCAATGCAACGATGGGGTAAAAACATGTTTTATGCTTTTTTGAAAATTGGGAACCATCATATTAAATCAGAACTCTTGCACATTCCTATCCACCTAAAATACATGTTTTAGAGTTGGAACAAATATATAACAAAAATTTCACAAAGGGTGGGTTACTGTTACAGTTTTGGAGGTGTAGTTAGGTATACTTTATATTATGAATCCTGGGTGCATTGTTGTTGTGTAGTTCTTTCTCTGTGTGATGTTCTTAACTGTTTGTGTGTCTCAGTAATGTTGCAATGTAGACATTTTGAAAGCAAGTGAAATTCTGGACAGTCCCAGTCCTGGTCCCAGGCCAGGTCCGGTATTCCGGTTATGTGAGGAACACAAACACTGAGTCATCTTGACTTTAAGAGCTCTGCAAATATAGTTATCCAATTATATCTGTATTGTATGTTCCAAAACTATCATGAGATTCTGATGTTTTCCTGTTTAACTAATATGAAACAAGGCATTATTTTGTCATATTTACAGAACAAAATACCTTAAATTCAATGAATACTACAATTTCCAACCATGAGACAGACATATTTATCCAACTACCCCAAGTTAATATGATTTCTTATACTGATTGATCTGGAAGACTGAAACAATCATATGAAGGTAAATAATTACATGAAAACTGAGAAAGACCTGACGTAACCTGCCTGTGAGATCATTATCTGGAGGAAAGGTCAAGTGACATATTCATTTATGCACTGGTATAGTGCAGTCCAGCTGTTAGCATGTACAGCCAACCGCTGTCAGTTCAGTTACCACAAGAAGCCCTGTAATATTGACATTTATTGACAATATTGACAATATCTGACATTTTTATTAGGTGGCAGAGACAGTGAAAAGTGCTAAAATAATGGAAAATATTAGAATCTCTGTAATCTTACTCTGTAATATTTGTTACCAATAAAAGAAATAAGAAACACTAGGAGATCATGTTTCACCAAAGTTTTTTTTAAATGTATTATTGTTTCAGTTTCTGAATCAGCTAAAATAGGACAACACAGAATATAAATATTCATAGTTGCTTCAAACACTTTATTAAAGAAAAATTCAATTTATCAGTTTCTAAAGATCTTTAAATAGAATTTATACAACTTGCAAAATCAAGATTATGAAGTATGTTTTGTTTGATAAAACAAATTTTGCCCTTTGATTATTATTATTTATAACATTATATATGATTTTTTAAATTACTATTAGCAACATGATTTGTTTACAATAAAAGAAAAAGTGATGCGCATGTCAAGTATGGTAACCCATACTTAGAGTTTGTCCTTTGCATTTAACCCTTCCAAGTCAGTGCACACACACATTAGAAGCAGTGAGGAGTGAACACACACACCCAGAGCAGTGGGCAGTCGTTCACTGTGGCACCCAGGGAGGGACCAATTGGGGGTAAAGGTGTCTTGCTCAAGAACACCCCAGTTGTTTCCTGCCGGTATTTAGAATCGAACCTGTAACAAGTCTGACTCTGACCCATTAGGCCTGGGAAAGACCGAGATTGCTTGAGTCTTACTGTTGGGGCTGTGGAAGTGTATAAGACAAAAACATTGTAAAACACTGAATCATTTTACAAAAATTCATAATGGTACTAATGTATGTATGTAAGGATGATTTATACATTTGATGAACAAATTGTGTAAGTGTCCTGTAAGTTGCCAGAGAGGTTGGTATTGTATTGAATCATTCTTCAGCCATGATCTCTGCATACCTGCGGGGGAAATACCTGCCTCCTTCAGGGCCCCCCACTTACTGCTGTTCATATAGAGGAATAGAACTTATATATAACTTATTATAGAAACATATAGACAGCTAGGTTAGTAGATTTTAAGTTTTGACACACCGTAAAATATCACATAACGCTAATAAAAATTGAACAGAGAATTAAGCAGTAAACTGGCAAAACAGAGCATATAAATGTGTGTAAAGCAGAGTGTGACAGACACGTCAATGCTGTTTCATCAGATTTTGGGGGAAAGTTCAGGCCACAGTGTTGAGGGCGTATTAGACCTTAAGTAATACATTTTGTTTATAAGAGGAAATCAAAACAGCCTCCTGCAGATCTTGTGAAGATTACAAAATCTCTTAAAGTTATAAAAAATGTATAAATACTCTCTGAAAGCAATTAGTCAGAACCTGTGGCCTTTTGAGACAGTCACTAAAACTGCTGATTGCATATAAACACATAAAATAGATAACACATAACACATACAGTACCATGCACATAGCAAGATAATAATAATAACTTCATGTATGAATAATTTGTAGAATAATGAAATAAATAAAAATGTTATTCATATATGCATGTATGAAGGTACTTTTGGTACATACTGTGTATTACAGTCTTTCTTACTGTTAGTTATTTTCATATGCAAGTACTGAATAAATTCCAGAAACTTTCCTGAAACAAGACATCATTTCGTCAAACTGGTAGAGAAGAATACATTTAATAACTAATACTACAGTTGAAAAACATATACAATAAAATGTTTCTTCCTTTATGCTGTGGAAACTTGCATGAACAGTATATGTGATGCAAGAAGCTAGTTTGTGTTATTCTATATTGCTGTATGTGTGCTCCCTCTAGTGGATAAATGTATCAATGCTTATTCAATTTCGACTAAACATCGCAAATTGTTGTTTACAGTAAACTGGGTGGAATGTCACTCTTTCTTTTCCCTTCATTCTTTCTATTTCTGACACACGCATACGCACACAATAACTCACTCTCTCCCTGGTACTACAGAGAACAATGGAACAATGGTTCCCTTCTGTGGTTCAGCCTGGCATCTCAGCCGAGGCTCTACCCTTAACAGAGCGCTGTAATGCTGCACACCGCGGAAGATGAGCGAGGTGAGAGGGTCAACATCAAGCGCCTATCGCCCGAGGTCCCGGTGGATAAAGGTGCGACAATTACAGTAACAGATTTTTTAAAACTGATGAATTTAGTTTATTCAAAGCAGGCTACTGGGAACGTAGCAGCAAGGCTACGCAGCAATCAGAATCAAAAACAGTTTTATTGCCAAGTATGCCTGCCCATACAAGACTAGAAAAACGAGCATTTTCTTAGTTAGTAGATGTGTATTGACTTTATGTATAATTCTTATTTTGTATAATAGTATGGAGTTGACATATATTTAATAGCTTTTATTCTCTCTTTATCTCTTTTCATTTTTGTGTTTTCATTCTAGTTTAGTGTAATGATGCTTCTATATAAACTAGATATTCCGTCTCCAGTTAACGTAAATTAAGGGTTTGGGTAGCAACAGAGCTCCAGTGGGAACATACTAAAGTTAACATTTTGCAGTGGCTAGTGTAAATTGTATTGTATTGTAGTGTATTGACAGCTGTTGCGCTACTTGTAGTGACGCAGCTGCCACCGGAATCAGGGCAGCTATGATGGCCATATAAGGGATTGCCGTTTGCGCGTTTGTGCTGAGCATATTGGTAGGCAAACAGCGACGCGTCGCTGATATTTTAATTTGTATTTATCTTGGTTTTGTTGGTGCGATTGAATCAACCTTTTAGAGTCGAGTCTGCCTTAAATGTTTTAAGTGTAATGTACAACTTACTTTTAAAAATCAAATTAAATATCGTGTAATAAAAATTGCTTATTGTTTAAAAATGGCTAAAAAAAATGGAAATTGCTTAAATTATTTTAACGAGTTAAGGTAATGTAAAAACATGTTGTCATGACTTATTGATCACATCATTTACAAAGGGAGGAATGTTTTCGAGATTTGACGATCAATAACGTTTGTTTGTAATAATTATAATTGCTGGGTTAGATCTTTAATATTTGGGTGTGTCTCTAAATACAGAATAATATATTTTCTATACTGGCCATACACCCAAACAAAATACCAGCTTTCCAGTCATCAGCACGCGGTTTAAATGTCCCGGGCTCCTCCAGTGTCCCAACATTCAGCTAGTCCCGCCCACATCCAACTCGTTTTGTTATTGGGCGGCTGCGGTCCTTTTCCGGCTACACCTGCTCAACCCACCAGGAAGTGTAGAGCGATAAATCCTAAAGTAATAATCCCTTTTACTTGGAACGAGAGGACCGTATAAACGTTATTATGCAGTATATTCGGGGAAAAACCTCGGCTTAGATAACGTGATCGATGCATCGTTTAAGTGCGTGACACGCAATTAATGCAGGGTAAAAAATATACCGTCAACTCCCTGCAGGTTGGGGTTATTGTTTTCCTGCGGTGTAGCGTTTAGTTTTTTTGCGATCCTAACCTCCCTCCGGCAATGGGATGCTGTGGAAGCGCAGAGGTGAGCGAGGATGCTTGCGACCTTGGGTTGATGCAATGTATTGATATATCAATGTTTTGATGTATTGTTTCGAACGTTTGTTACGTTATTTTGCACGGTGTGATACATTGTTTCACGACTGATTGATTTAGACGGTCAGTGAAGTGCTATACTGTCGCTTGCTCAACGTGTAATCCTATTATTATGCTATAATTATGTTCTATGCTGTCGCGCATATCGATGTATGCGTTTGATCCAAACAATTATACGATGATTTAGTATTTGCATCAAAACGTCAACCACATCTTTGTTTTTTACAGCATTATGATACATATGATCATAATACACCAATGCAGTGTGTTAGTAAACATAAGCACGGCGTGTTTTGACAGAGACTGCTTAGCGTTCAGAACCCACTGTCAAGATGAGATATTATGTTTTACTTTGGTTGTCAAACACACGGCTACATAACATCCTGTTACAGTTGTGATTTTATGTTTATTGGGATTGTTGCTTTTGATGTGACATTGATTTTTGAATATAAAAAACGCATTTTATGTAACATTTGTGAGACCTTGAATCTGAAGAACTTGAATTCAGCTCTTTTTTATTTAAGATCTATTTCTGGTATGTAAAGCCATATTATTTGATTTTGATTAGATTGATTTAAATTTACAGTGTATTTTTTGTATTTCAGAGGACAAAAAGAGAATGGAAACCATTGGAGGACCGAAGCTGCACAGATCTGCCATGGTTCCTGTTATTTGCGTTGTTCTGTGTAGGAATGGCAAGTCAACAGTTTACATTAAGCATGAAATAAAGTCAATATCAAGTTCATCTGTTAGTTATTTTCATAAGCAAGTACTAATTCTAATGTGGTTAATGTGTGAAATTATTTTAGGACTGCTTGTAATATTGTTAGTATTATTATAACTAATACAGTGAGTCCGTAGCAAGTGCTTACATAACATGGACAATGTTATATAGCTTCTAAGCTCTTATAAATGGAGTTGTTGTCACTTTTTCTGTCTAATTTTTAAAATTGTGCTTTCCAGGTGTGTAAAAGTCCAGGAAATTATAAAACATGAAGACATGGAAATGATTATAGTGAATATATATTTTCCTTGTAATGCTGTTTTCAACAGCATTTCATTGTTGTGTGGATTGTCCTGTGTAGGTTATTACTGGTTCAAAATGATCAGAGGGTTTTGAGTAATAATGAATTTAGTGAATTTTAATGAATTGCTCAAACTCGTTTACAAATTGATCTCAGTCGTTTATTAGTGAATTGGTCACTAATCCTTAACCAGTAACAGAAAATGATTGAAATAGTCAGGGAAGTTCCATGGTCAAAAAGTGTGGGAGCTCTGAGTTTAGTTCTGCACAAACCACATTGAGTTTTCTGGATGTTTTGACTGTTTGCTCGGATTCTGTTTCTGAATGTTGTTAGCTCCACCCACCACAACATCTCATTGATTCAAAATCTCACTTCACATGTGGATTAGACATCAAATATGTTCTGATTTCAGTGATTGTTTTGTGTCATGCAGCAGTTTATACTGTGTGGTCAGACAAATAGCTTGTGTTTGTACAGTTTAGGACACAGTGTATTTGGCATTACGTGTGTTTTTTGTAGGGATGTTAAATACCAGATTAAGAGATTTACATGAGCCTGCTGATTCATTGACAAAACCTATTGTGTAATTACGGTCTTCATTGGTTAGCTTTTGCTGAAGATTTTTCACTTAAACTTTACCTGTAGTTACTTATGTTTGAACAAACTCTTGCCCTGATTAATGCTGATTTGCTCTGATTCCAGTGTGGCATCTGTGGGTTCACCATCGTGACAGGGGGCGCAGCTCGGCTGGTTTTTGGATATGACAGCTACGGCAACACGTGCAGCCAACGCAATGAGCCAATCGAAGGGGTCCGGCTGAGCGGCCTTGACCACACGGACAGAAAGTAAGTCAGCTTATTCCCTTCTTTAATTCTTTCTCCTTTTTGAACAATTTTGAATGGTGGTCGTTAAAATCAGACAGCTTCGGCTCCTTGCCTTTCGATTATGGCATCAATGCAAATGCCAGCGTCTGGCGATTCACACAGAGAAGGCAGAGAACTATTTCAGCTCCACACACAGAGCTTTGAATAATTCAGCACAGGCCCCGAGGACGGGTGCTGTCACAGTGTGCGGTCCTTAATGGCTGCTAGCTGGTAGGAAGGACAGGTATTTCAGGCTATTTCGTTCTCGTCGCTGTCAAATTACTTTTCTGCTCCCCGCTGCGGGTGAACTAAATTAAACAAAGCTTTTTAGAGATGGTCCTGAGATCTGAATCATCATTCTCAAGCAGAGCTATTCATTTACTGGAACATCTAATGGCTTGTCAGAGCAGAGGCAAACTTCATAATGGTTTGAAAATGGCTTGCTTGAGCTGTCAGACTGATGACTGTGCTGTCATAAAGCTTATGATGTACCTCTGTACATCAGGCTCTCTGGTGGCACTTTCACACTATAGGTTTTGTAGCAGATTCGAGTCCATTTTATAGAGATTTTGTTTTTTTTCGTAAGAGAGAAAACAGTTTTCTAGAGTAGTCTTGAAAAGGTGATCTGGGGTACAGATTGTTTTTCATCCTGAGGTACTAAATTGTAAAAAATACATTTCAAATTGATTTTGTTTGGAGTTTAGAATGTCAAGGTGCCAAATACTTTTAGCTATTTTAACACACTGTCTCCAAACTGCTGTATGTTGCATGCATTAAAATAAGTATAGCTTTAATGTTTTTATCTTTAAGGACAGTTAAATCCCACATCCGTCTACAGACTGATTATTTGTTATCAGAGTTTACAGAGGGTTGTGTGCACATGGGTGGGGTGTCGCCCATCTGTGTAAATTAAGAAGCATTGAGGTGTTTGTTTTATCCTATTACAGCCATATAGCTGTGAATGATTCATAAAAACTTGAGAGATGGATGTGCTAAACATCACCTGCAGTGAAGATTTCCAACAGGAGAGAATGACTGTTCATTTCTCATCTGCTTCTCATTTCAGCTTAACTCCCACATATACAGGGACACTAGAGACGTGCAATAATGAGCCTTGAACAGCAGTACACACACACACACACACACACACACACACACACACACACACACACACACACACACTGTGTGCCTGTGGGCCCATGAGCCCATTGCCTAATGAAAGTGCTTCATAATGAGAGTGTGTGAAGAATGATAAGATTAGGTCTTTTAGATTAGGAAGTGAATATGTTTTGTAAGTTCTCATCATTTGTTTTGTTTTCATGCCTGAAGAGTTGAAAATGTCCTCTTTTGTTACTTTATTTGTATTAGTCTGAAATGCAAGAAAATGCTATTAATCTGTGTTACACAGCTGCTGTAGGCCGAAGGGTTGTGGCTCTGGACATTTACTGTTCTGTTTTTTTTCTACATTTACTTTTGTGTCAAGCAGAATATGTTATATAGCAATTTATGTTATTTATAAATATGTTATATAGCAATTTAGACACCTGACCTTGGCCTGCTCAGTTGATGTTAGTCTTTATTGACTAGATTAGCACAGACCTGAGGGTGTAATGCTGACCTGAGTAGTGTTCCTGTAGCTTAGTTGGTAGAGCATTGCGCCAGCAATGCAAAAGTCGTGGGTTTGATTCCCAGGGGGCTCATGTACTGACAAAATGTATAACTTGAATGAACTGTAAGTCGCTTTGGATAAAAGTGTCTGCCAAATTCATAAATGTAAATGTAATGCAGTGATGTCTGTCACAGAATCACAGTGTTTCAGTAACACTAATGCTTGTTTAGGAGTTTGCCTATGTAGAGAGTACTATGCTGTATTGCAGAAAGTGCATGCTGAGCATGTAACTGTGTGTGTTAGAAGAAGGACTGAGTTAGCAAGCTAATGTTGTTAGCCAAGCAAAGTTCACCTGGTTAATGCAATTAGCAGAATTTTACTTTTTCAGCTGCTAATGCCATCATCTAGCAGCCTGTACCTGCTGCCCACAATCCCTTACCTTATCCAGCTCTGTTTAATGGGGTTAAGTTCTATCTTTACCTCTCATCAGTGTTCATTGTATTTATGGATCACCGAAAAAGCTGTAAGCAAACTTTAAGTTAGATTGGTTAAGGGTTAATTTTCATTGCCCCTGTCAACATTACAGAAATGATGTATTTTATATGTAATACAGGCAAACCTTGTGCCTCTTTATTTAAAGGAGATTTATTTTATGGGAGTTTTATTATTGTCTTTAAAATTATGTTCACTTGCACCAAAAACAATTCTTTATATATAAGGTATATATTTTTCTCTGAAAATCAAATCCACAACCTTTGTGTACATTCACTACCTGTGTAGATAACACAATGCTTTACCAGTTGAGCTACAGGAACACATAATTCTGTCTGTATTTTTCTTCTAAGACCTCTAAGACCTCAGCTGCATAACCAGAGACCTCTAAATTTTATTTAAAACCTGTGCATTAAACTGACCTAAAGAAAAGTTTGGGCTTGACCACAAACACCCTTGCTTAAAGTAAACCTAGTGTTTGGCCAGGCGGTTTTGACAGGCCATGTTTTGATTCTTAAGTGCTTCTCCTCAAATGCGTACGACACCTGCTCCTGACAGTCTGTTTTTGTGCTGAGCTCACAAGACAATGGGCCCCTCGTCCCTGCGTGGGCATGGTGCCCACTTCACACCGAATGAAAAGCTGAGATAGAGCCGTGGTCACAGTGGAGGCTTGGCTCTTACGCAAGTCCTCAGTTCCTCTCTGCCAAAAGACTGGGTTGAACGGTCCTGTGACAAAAAATATCTGCTGTTCAAAGCCGATTTTTATCACACAATGCTGCGTTTTAAGTCCCACGGCATTAAATGAAACAAATAACTGCTATTTCATTTGTCATCAGATTTGATGTTGAATGCCCTTCCTGTCTTGAAACAAAGACAATGGGGTTCAATTTGTGGTTATGTTGTTCACAGATACGTCTTTTTCCTGGATCCATGCAACATAGACATAATTCAGAGGAAGATCAAGTCCATGGCACTGTGTGTGTCACAATGTCCTACCGAAGAACTGGTGACGTACAGCGACCTCAAGAGGTTTGCGATGATGAATGGTGAGTCAGATGCCCAATTAGCTATTGTGTATGTGTGAAACATACTATAATTGTCACGCATGTACTAGTAGGACATTACAGAATGTTCCTCAAACCATTGGACAGACAAAGGCTTCCCTTATATGTGATCATGACACCAGCATCCTTCCTTCCTACATTGTTCTGTAAGAGCTCTCCAGCACATAGAATTTATTGATTTCTGTCAGGCACAGATGGTTTGGAAAGGAAAGGCCCATTTAGGGTTGAGCTTACTAAACAAAGGTTCCTCTGACCCTCATTGCTGCAGGGAAGTTCAGCTGTTTACAATCTATAGGGTTTGTAACATTCCATCTGATAGACAGTATAGAAAGTTTAAATGACATCATTGTTTCCCTGGAGGTTTGCTGTTTTTTATGAGTTTACATTCATTTTAAATGGTTAGTGAGGCCTGTTAGTAAAAACAGCCAATAAATTGTGAGTTGTCATATTCAACTATTTTCAATAAACAAAGCTTGTACATGCAGATCACTTTAAGCTAGTATCATGTAGCCAGAGCTTCAGACTGACAGCAGAAGGTCTGCACTCCATAGCAGCTTTCATTGGCCAAGGATCTCCCAAGGACCTCAACCAATAAGATGAAAACTTATGAAGTGTTTCAAATTGTGTGTGGCTTATGTATCAGTTTTTCGCTCAATGCTCCGTGATGGTCCGCATGATGTCTGAGGCTACGACTAACCTTAAGATAACTGTTTCTTCCAGCGGGGATGAGTGTGATATTATATATAATGTACATTTAACTGTTTTCTTTCTCTTAGGGTCTGAGCTTTGTTCCTATGAGTTACCTGGTCATAAGTACCCGCAGCTTCCTGAGCGCTTTGAAAAGTGCCCCAGACTTCCAGTACCAGAGAGGTATTATAACAAACCCTTAACAAACAAACTCTCTTATCAATCACAAGCTCCTCTTTTTCCCCTTTACTTCTCCTCTATCTTCTGGCCTTTTGTCTCTCTGCAGCAAAGCTCTTCCAGTGTTTAATCGCTGCACGCCGGTGGATATCTCCTGCTATGCTAAGTTTGCTGAAGCTGTGGTCACGTTTGTCAGTGATAACAGCATGTTAAACAAGCTAATCGCTGGGGTGGCGGCCAGCAAAGAAATCATTGTTGGGCTCTGTCTGCTGGCGTTAGGTAATGGTCGTCTCCCACCAGTTGTCGCTGAAGCCAGATTGATTTAATTTTCTGATAATGAGTGTTTTTTCGCGAAATGATTCTTTTGTTAGAGGGGATAATTGCAGTCCCTTAATATCCCTGTGAGATCCAGGCTAATTACAGTCAACACTATTAAACATTAACAAATGTAAAAAAATTTAAATGTAAGGCCTGTTATTATAATTATTGTGGCCTTTCAGGCTACTGTCACATCCTGCCAGTATCCTGCCAGGTATCCTAAAGACAACATGAAATAATTTTCTTGAGATATTTACAAGTAAAACAAAATAGTCCGTGGGAAATAATGTAGGGTGGGATATGATTGTGTACACCTGGATATGATTGGATAATGATCTTTAGTTTAAGATATTACTGGATGATGTTACTGTTCTCCACCCACACGGTCTTGATTACATCAGCAAAAAGAAATATTTGATTTCCTGTTGTCTTTAATGCTGCAAACACTCGCATTATGATCTGATCCTGTCTGAGGCATGTTCTTCTAACTGCTGGTCCTGTTTTGTGCATGTCGCAGTTCTATCCATGATCCTCATGGTGATAATTCGTTACATCTCTGCTGTCCTGATTTGGATCCTCACTGCTTTGGTGGTTCTGGGTTCTCTGGGCAAGTCTATTTTCTCTGCTCTTTCTTCTCGCCTCTTAAGCTGTGAATGGCATCCTTTCTTTCTTGTTTGAAAGGGATACAGTATCTTAGTATAAGTGTTAATTGACACAATGTTAATTATTCTATTTGTCTAATATTTTCAGCATATAAGAGTAGCCTGTGTTCTTTTCTATGTAGATTTGAAAAGTACTAATTGTTATTCTTTTTTTTTTACTGTTAAAATGTTGAAGACATAAAACATCATGTTGGTTATTCCTGAAAGTATTGAGCTGTATTATCTTTGGCAGTATGTTACTGAGTCGAGGACTACGTCAGCATGTTTTTGCAGTGTGTTATAATGTGTACTTGGGTTGTGTACTGTGTTTCTCAGGAGGAACAAGCGTTCTCTGGTGGTTATACATAGACTATAGAATGACTATGAATGAGACTATGTCTACGGATTTAAGGGAGTCAGAAGAGACCAATGGTGGAATAAAGACCCCCAAAGACCATGCTCAAGGCCTGCTCGTCTATGCCGTTTCAGCCACTGTGTTCACCGTAGGTCTTCAGAGAAAGCAGAACATTATATAGACACTCAATCTCTGTTTCTGGTTGCTAATTTTCGTTTCCTCCACTGCAGGGGATTTTGTTTCTCCTGATGTTGTTTATGAGGAAGAGGGTTGCCCTGACCATTGCCCTCTTCCACGTGGCAGGGAAAGTGTTTATCCATCTTCCTCTGTTGGCACTGCAGCCTTTCTGCACCTTTCTTGCACTCTCTCTGTTTTGGGTCTACTGGATCCTGGTCCTCCTTTTCCTCGGCACCACTGGTGAGATGAAGATGCCCAAGGCATCCAAAAATGAAACTTCTGTAATTTACCATGCTATGTGTTGTTTCAAACTCATGTTTTTTTAAACACTAAAGTAGTTATTTAGCTCAATGTTTCAGCAGTTCTTTTTATATAAACAAAAGTTACCAGTTACTATATGACTGCACTATAAGTCGTTTTAATATAATAGCACTTTGTAAGAACAGACTGAAATTTTTTAGTGTTGCTTTTGGGGGTGAACCCTTAAGCTGCTTTTAATTTATTTTTATTTAAACTGGAGACGTAAATAAAGGAAATACGGAAACATTTTTTTGAATTGCTTTCATTTTATTGTCATTCTCGGCATAATGCGTAGTGGATTAAAATAGCATTCTGCTCAAGTTATTTTTTCACAGATCATTTAAGAAATGCCCTGTCATTCTCATAACATTGTAGAAATGATCCGACTTTGCCTTGGGATATCATGCTTATTTTAGAACATGTATTAGCATTGTGGAAGGCTCCAGACATGAGCTTGAGTGTTCCTGTCTACAGGGAACCCTGAGAAGAATGAGGACACGGGCCTGGTTGAGTTCCGGCTGACAGGCGGGCTGCAGTACATGACCTGGTACCATGCAGTGGGGCTGATCTGGATCAGTGAATTTATTCTGGCATGTCAGCAGATGACTGTCGCTGGTGCTGTGGTGACCTACTATTTTACAAGGTCTGTATTGCTCACTTCAGTTGTAATATTATTAGTGAGAAGTTGCTCTCAGTGCAACAATATTCTGTTGTTAAACATTTAGGCAATAAAGGCAGATATTTATTCAAACATCTCTTTATCTCATAACTCTCCAGGGACAAAACCAAACTCCCACTGACGCCCATCCTGTCATCAGTGCTAAGGCTGGTTCGCTATCACCTGGGCACTGTGGCCAAGGGCTCCTTCATCATCACCCTGGTCAAGATTCCTCGTCTTATTCTAATGTATATCCACAACCAACTCAAAGGAAAGGTAGGAGCACAGCTCCTACACAGTATAACTCAAGGAGCACAGTATAACTTCTTATACTTAAAATACTGTCTGACTATTAAGTGAACCCAAGACATTGAAGCTAGACTTCACCTTCATTTTCTGGATCACTTTTGGCCTGAATTGTAGCTCTAAATACTTATTTTGGTGTTTTGTATTGTTTGGGGTGGAGATATTTCTTAGGTAACACCACAGGCTATTTATTATTGTCCTCCTGGGTTCCACTTGCGTGACGTGTCATTTACTTGATATATGGTTGGGGATGTAATGAACTATAATAGATATCAGCAGCAGCTTCGTAGAGGCAGATTTGGAGCATTAAGGAGCTGACAAATGCTCACTGCTCATAAGGGATGTGCAGCAGTGCATTGTGGGTAACATCTGCATGTGTTCCATGTTCACACCCCACAGGAAAATGCTTGTGCTCGCTGCATGCTAAAGACCTGTATCTGCTGTCTGTGGTGTTTGGAGAAGTGCCTCAACTATTTAAATCAGGTGGGTCAGTTAATAGATTATACTCACATATATGTGAAGTGGTACCATGGTCTACAAAATTAACAGTGTATGATGACTAATGATAGTGTTGTGTAGCTCAGGTGGTAGAGCGTGGCGCTAGGAAAACAAAATATTACATAAGTCTTGGGTTTTACAAATACATTTAGATGACACATGTATATGTAACTATATAATTATATTTGTGACCTGTGCTGACAAAATGACTCGGAAAGTGCGCAGGCTAATAAGTTACAGGCAAAACAAGTCAATTTGTCAAAATGTCAATTTGAGTCTTTGTTTAGTCTTTTTTTTGAGATTTTCTTAAAAATTAGTTCATTAATCCCCCCGTCTAGCGATCCCAGTGCTCTAAATAGCAGTTAAACATCTACAATTATCTTTATTTATACATTTTCTGAGAGGTGTGCCTTCCCAAATCATTCCTTTATTTCAGTAATCCATAGAAAATGTTTTTTTCTCCTCTTTTCGACTTCAGATAGGTGTAACGCAATAATTTTTGTTGTATTTCAACAAATTATACATTAATTTTCAAGTTTTATGCAGAAATTAAGAACTCCTTTTTAAAAACATTTTGTCGACAGGGGTCACATCATTTAAGATTTATCAGCGCATGCTAATACACTGGATCAATAGATCAATTAATAATTGCTGTGTCATAAGCATTAAGATCAAGATCTGACCATCTTTTTGTTTCTAGAATGCATATGCGGCGACAGCCATTAACAGCACCAGTTTTTGCACGTCGGCCCGGGATGCCTTCATGATCCTGGTGGAGAATGCTTTGAGGGTGGCCACCATCAACACTGTGGGAGATTTCGTGCTCTTCCTGGGCAAGGTAAAGACGACGGTCGGTGTAGCATTTAACAGGCTTCTGGCTAAAAGGTTTGGTCCCAGTGTTTCTGTAGGTTGGAAAAATTGAGTGACTTTATTAGTGCAATGAAACCGCATCTCTAATTTAAAAAGTGTTTCAAAAAATGGGGCATGGTCAACGGTAATAAAGTGGGAGGGTAGGGTGTGGAAAGAGCTAATTTAAACAGATAATGTGACATGTACAGTCTTATTTTTTACCCTGTACTTAGACCCAATTTCAATGTCCCCTGCTGCTAAAGAAAGATCCTTCATACGGTTATATCATCTACGCATATATTTTCATACAGGTCCTAATTGTGACGTGCACGGCGTTTGCTGGCGTGTTAGTGCTGAACTATCAGAGAGATTATAGCGAGTGGGTCCTTCCACTCATCATCGTGTGTCTGTTCGCATTCCTGGTGGCACACTGCTTCCTGTCCATCTATGAGATTGTGGTGGATGTGCTCTTCCTCTGCTTCGCCATCGACACCAAATACAACAATGGTACACCTGGGAGAGAGTTCTACATGGACAAAGCTCTGATGGTGAGTCATCAGGCTGAATCTGTGCAGTCTCTTCTTCTGTGACTGATGTTGGCTTAGAAGACCATAAATAGTCTCTCTGTTGAGAACATACCATCTGGGTCACATTTCTGGTTTGTTGTTGCTTCTTTTCATTTTTTTAAATGCAGGTTTCTGGTAACTTGGATGTGTTAATGTTTTAAGATTCAGATGGTGCCCTAGATATTCTCTGCAGACGACTTCCAACTCATTTCGAAAAAGCTTTTTAGCTTAGTTGTTTAGCCAAGAAGAGAAAAAAGAGAAAAAACTTCTATTGCATACAAAGTTGGTTTCATCGTTTCTGATAACCAGCCAATTCTGCAGCTAAAAGCTTTGTGAGATGGAGAGGTAAAGCCCAGAGGCAGTGCAGAGAAACGATTAGCCTCCGATGTGCTACGTTGTACAGCTAGTATTTGGAATATACAAAATTATTTTCCTCTTAGAGATTGTTTTGGTAAAAGCATCTTTTTAGTCTGCATTATTGGTATTATATAGTGAATTTGTCCACTATTTGAACCCATGACCTTGGTGTTGCAAGCCCTATGCATACCATACCAATTGAGCTACAGGAATACCATAACTTTTCCTTACTGGGTTGTGCATTATGGAAATGCACGTACGGCACTCCGGGATGCATCTGAAGTGGATTCCAATATGGTTCACAGATGGTATGAAAGCAGTCCAACTTAACTGTGAATAGCAACTGAGTAAGTGACGTCAACTATCATCATTTATGAGGTAAGTGGGGGAGGAAAATAAAATTCACAGCTGAACATTTTATTCTTACAATGGATTTCAGTGCAGACTTGGCAGAGAGAAAAAGTCAAGTGTTTTTCCCGGCCCTGGCTGCAGTTCCCACAGTGGTGCTCATGTTGATGTAACTAAACTACTCTGTGGTGACAGATGATGCAGTGAGTAATCTGATAAGTGTTGCTTGCTTACCACCACCCGAGGGGCCAGGAGTCATATCTGCAGATTATTATAGAGACCCAAAAAGCTACCTGAAACACCCTAAAGCCCACTGCGCACGACAAATAGACCAGAGGCGATTTGTTTCTTATCGAGTATAGAGAGTTGCATAGGGGCTTGCAATGAGTGGCAACCACCTGTGGATGCAGAATTTTAAGATCTGATTTCACCTTTGGATGCATAAAAAAAATCTAACTTGATCGACTATACTGTATGGGACGCGCTGACCGGATGTGATGTAATTCAGTGTATTCCAATTACTGATACTGAATTATAAATACTTTTATGTTCAACTTTATCAGAAATTATTTATGTAAAATTTGTGGTTAATGATAAATAAGTA